>JAHWFP010015721.1:11737-41517 GCA_023313725.1 Lithobius niger | reverse complement strand
ACAATCAAATACTTGATATGACATTAGTAAAGCATGCCTTTTGGATACTGTTAACCATCATTCTGAAATGCTTTTATAAAATTTACCGCATGCTGCAACTACGGCTATAAATTTGGCAATTGTAATGCCCAACGTAGCCCATGAAGCCCAGGGGCTAGTTTGTTACCGTCGCCCGCTTCCCAACCTTCCAGTATCGTCAGTCGGAACATGCCATTTACATTCTCCCATAACGGTGTTCAGCTGGTTAACGAAGGATTTATTTTAAAAGCCGTGAACAAGGAACATACTTGGTCTGCCCAGTTTCAAGATATTAAAACAAGGCGCCACAGGTTTTCTTAGGAATAATAAAGACAGACCTTCTGCTGTCGTTTTGGCTGTCTTAATTTAGAATAGTATTATTTCTAGCATATTTTTCACTACATAAGTGTTAAGCGCAACTGGGTAGTGCGAGGCTTTGAAAAGAAGCCAGTTCTGCTTCCGTGGAAAATGCGTAGTAATCCTGGGATCTGGCAAGCGGCTCCTGCCTTGGCAAGATTACACGATATCACAGTTTCGAACATAATTCGATTATCGCGAAGTTTTTCTCAGGTTGGTACACCTTACAGCATCTGAGTTTGTGGAGCTAATGAATTTAGCCTTAGTGCACGATGCCACAGTAAGGCGTGCACCTTGTAGGCAGTCGAACACAGGCTACCACTATGCTATGACTCAAATACGCGATCATAATACAATTTCGGGTTAATATGGCGATATCTCGATAACCAAGCATTCTGGGATAGGTGTTGTATAGGACTTCCTGACTTGTCTTTACCTCTTCAGTATTCCCTGGAAGTTTGTCGGTTTTATTTTGAAATACGCTGTATAAATCACTCGCATAATGTATATCTCCTTAAATCGTCACTAACACAACAACAAGGCGGCAATAGCTCTCGTATCCTATATTGGTGCCTAATAACCCTCAATGGATCCTCCCGAAGTCTAACACATCACAACGGGTCGTCCTGCAGCCAGTGTAATCAACCTGAGTCCTTGTGCATCACAATGGTGAAGGCCCTTCCGTTCCAAATCCTTTCCTAGCTCCTGTCCATTTTTCCCACACACCTCGACACACAAGTGAGTGACACTCTTCCCCAAGTAAAGTGGATGCAGCCCACTACACACTCCTTGCTCGGCTGATTCATATGCTAATTAGTAATACTAATAATACTAGTGATAATAATTAGTAATACTTCCATAATGATATCAAGAACACTTAACACAAAGTTAATCCATAATGTACATTAAGTCTCCGCTACAAATGACGAACTGCGTGAGGTGGCCGTATTTGTAGCCACGCTGTGGCCATGCACAATAGACAATTCCCAAAAGCTTAGTTCTCAAATAGCTCTCTTCCATAAATCCTGGTTCGAAAGAAGGAGCTGAAGTAGATGCGTGTTGGTGGCACGGCAAGTTATGCAGCTGACTAACTTCCCTACTGCCTCATTTGTAAGAGGCATTGATTGACGACGAAGAAAACTTGCCCAAGAAGAGGAATAGCGACGTTGCATTTAAGCGTGCAACTGCCCTGGTAAACAACTACAAATAATGCGTAGTGTAATAGCTAGAAGCTATAGGCTAGACGTTGCAATAGAATTTGAAAGACGTACAAGTTTGTGATTGGTCTGCATAAACATCCGTTTATATTTACCGTATCTGGTATTTCTGTAGCCCGAATAGCAAAATTTCCATTAACTTTCCATTAATTTTTTCTATCAAAGTGCCCTCGTTAGTTGAGCATCAATGTTAGGTTGAAATTCACCAGTAATCACATGTTTCTAATGCCACGTATTCAGTTTAACCTCGTTTAATCAGCACTATTTTTAACAAACCACTATTTGTCATGTGTTACATCATTTGAAGTTGTTTAATTTTTGAGCCGGTTGCATCATTCCAGTAATTTACAGACACCTTATTTTCTTTTCCTAATTTTAGTCCAAAGGTTATTTTTTCATGAATTAAAGTTAAACTTAACTTGTTCAGGCCCTTATACGTCACGTTAAATATTAAATAATTTAGAATATAGATTTTGAGGTTGGTTGATTGCGGACATCGAAACGTAGCCCGAGAAATCTGCTCATCTAAAGCGTATTGTTGATAATATAAGATAAACAGAAAAAAGAGAAGTGTTACTCCTTACATAACTTACACCGCAAGTTTGGAAGTTATTAGCTCTAATGAAAAATATGTTGTAAAGGTCGAACTCAACTCGAGCCGCGAATTATTGGTCAGATATTAGATTCGACTAGAAATGAAATTAGTGGGTCCACACAACTCACGTAATTTTTCTCGAACGGATATATTTTCAAAAACGTGTGGTTTGATGTGCCCAATCACCGCGCAAGATAAAGCCTGCTCAACGACGAACACCTCCTTAAGTTACGAGATTGATATAAAGCGGCAAAAATCATTGGAATATTGATCAATTTCATACTTTTGAAGAACGTTTTAGCCCAACAATCGATGGCACGTACTAAATCATTGTCACTCATGCTGCGGTGGTGCTTGGTTAGGTTAGAATAATGCTTTCAATAATAAATTTGAGGACTTGAAGGTGGGACAGTACAAAATTCTCGGCCAGGAACCCCTATAACCACCTTTCTCCTCCCTTTTCCCAACCATTAAGTATGCCCTCGCCTGCAGACACATACGCGGGTGAATTTTTTTGATTTTTGCTTTGCATAGGTTGGGACCTGGGATGGGATGGGTCTCAAACGTACAGGGAACCGCGACAAAGATTCCCCCTTATTGATGCTCCCCCCCCTACTCGATCCTGGGGGGGGGGGTCACTATCTCCAACTTGTGACGGAGGCAGATTGACCATGTGAAAATGGTACTGCTCAGTTCGCTTCGAATAGATTTAGTTTGGAAACTACCGTTTGCTAAACTTTAGTTCTACGTGGTAGGAAAACAGAAATATCCCTGCTGTCATCAGGTTCGTAGTTTTAGCCGGTTTATATTTCACCCCTTCAGATAAAATGTTAGTTTTGCCACTTTCGACGATTAGAACTGACCATTAAAGAAAATCAATGCAAGAACTTCATCCCAATTGATGGAATAGTTATTTCCAATAAAATTATTTGAAATTTGTTCTTTAACGTTAGCAGTCCTGAAGAAGCTTAGGTAAGGGTCTTATAATTATGCATGTTATAGTCGGGAATGAAAAAAAAAAAAGGAAAATTTTCGAATTAACTTCCTTTTCAACTGTTAAATGTTATCTTGGGATGGAGAGTCCCAAGTTTGTTAGGCCACAATTGACATAGGCACGAGTGAATTTCTGGGGCCTTTCACTTCCCGAATGTACAGGGGTGGGTCGAGACCACAATTGAACTCGGGACGTTTAGCTTAAAGATCCACAAGCAATCAGCGTTGTGCTGGTTCGATCCATACCATCAAGTAGCCGTATGATTACACAAATTGGCTGATTTCTGAAACTGGCTTGGATCCCCGAATATGTCATCTAAGGCAACAGTCAATTTCTACCAAAAATCGAGCAAGGCAAATTATTATTTGAAAACTTCCGGACTATTTAGCTAACGAATTTCCATAAAACTTGACGAAAACTAGCTGAATTGGGAGAGAGGTCTAGACTGAGTTGGGAACTTTAAGGTCAGAACTTAGGTTAGACTTGGGGTTTGAAACCAAAAAGTGCCTATAACGAAGGCTTAACTGGAAACTACCCGGTTTAGGGTTCACAAAGGTTAAAGAAAAAGTTATCTATCAGACAGAGTTACTGTGGTGTCCTTGGTATATACCATTGCCTTATCTCAACTGGCCTTAGCCAGTACTGCAATTAGTGTACCTATATGTAGCTAGGTGGCTCTACCATCCTAGCTGTGCATAATGATGTAGTTGCACTCTGGGTAATACCAGAGTGCATCATGGTCACCTGTCACATCTATAAAGGTTGCAACCAGGGCAATTATCCTGACTGCCTGTTTGTCCTACACCTGACTCTTGAGTCGTTACTATGCATTTTGTACCTAAGGTTAGGCTATCTGGAACCTGCTATATTAGCCAACACCACATTGGCGACGAGGATGGGATTTATCTACCATAAAGATGAATTAATGGTGTTTAACCTAAAGTATAGTTACTAGAATGAACTTTATTACAAACGTAATTTAAAAGGGCTTTCGTGTATGGTACACCCAGGCTTGGGGAACCATATGTAAGCATTAATTCTAGTTAAACTTAAAATACTAGGAGAAATTTAGGGGTCTGTGAGTACCTGGAATTTAGTAAATTTCGGCAGGTTTGCTATAGCCTGGGAAAGCAGTCAAGTCGGTACTAAATTGTGCTTTAAATCCAACGCCTGATCAACGGAGGATGAGGAGGACTGGACCGACACTCTGGATTTTCGTATTTTGGTACAAATATCACAAGGTATTTGGTGTTAATTCTTGTTAAGACCCGATGGGCAAAGGATGAGTTCTTATAAGACCCGTAAAAGGCATAGATTTGTGCGCAGATTCAGTATGCACTGTGAGGACCCTTGGCATAGTGCTGTGGGTAGGTGCGGAGTGCTGCGTGCAAATGGGTTGTTAGGCTTTATTGAGTTTCAGTCATTGGTAGCCGTAAGTTGCATATATCTATAAGAATGTTGACCTAGGTTAAAATGCTGAACGGTTCAAAGCAGGAACCCTAGTTTTCATATACATTTTAAACTATAAGTTGCATGTTGAAACTTTAGTGGTAAAGATAATTCATTTATCTAATTGTATTTTGCTAATTGTTTAGCTAAAGGGGTTTAAAAAGGCATAGAAATGGTAAAAGATTGCACGTTCACGTATTTTCATAAAACATAAAAGGGTATGTTAGGGATGCTACGGCTTTGTCGGAGCTGTTGGCCGTTTCAGTTTAACAATGTTGTAAATTGTAACCTAAATACTATTGTTTTGAAAATAAGTTGCTGGTTTTCGTTAAAAGATAAAAACACAAAAGAGGTTGTTAGGGAGGCTACAGTTTTGTTGGAGCTGTTAGCAATTTCAACCTGTAAGAAAATTGTAACTTAAGTGCTAATGTTTCTTTTAAAAAGTGTGGTTTGCGCCCACATTTTTGTGTGACGTAGCAGGTTACACAAGAAACCAGTATATTTTGAATTGTAATAGCCAATGAATTTTGAAAGGAAACAAATTGTATGTAGCCTAGCTGGAACAAGCACTGCGTTTTTCAAAATTAACTTTTAAAATGTAAAGTTAAGGGAACAAAAGGATTTACTGCAGTATTAAAAAACAGCTTAAATTAGTTGTGAAAATTATTTGTGTCACTTATGAGCGATAGCTTTGAATAAACTCTGGGGTTCAGCTTTTACGCTTTGTATAGCTATTAAAAGTTAAGTAATGAACTCGTTACAAGTTTAAGATTAAATTTAGTAAGTCAAATGGTTCGAATAAGTTTAATCCAGGATTGGAGTCCAGGTCTGTGTAGTTGGAGAGCTATGCTTTCAATATGCAGACGGACAAGTAAATTCCAATTTTTTCTGGCTGGTTTGGGCTCCAGGGCGTATTTTAATTGCTCTTTCCCGTGGGGTTTCCACTGCTGTAAACTTAATGACATTGACGAAGTTTAAATTACTTATTCTTGCAGTGCATTGTATTGCAATGTTTTGTTATATCGGAAAAGTAAGCTATGGAACCACTTCCACAGCGGCTCCAAGCGCGTCCAACATCGATCTGTATACGTTGGTTGTACTATCTCCGTTGGTGTAAAGGGTAAATTAAGGTCGCTGTTTCTCGAAAATAAGGTCAGTTTTTTTTCCAAATTTACCTAACCTAAACTAACCACATAACACCAGAAACCGCAATCAAAATCTTAAACCTTTCTAAACTTCATGCGCCGGAATCTAGATAGGCTGGCCATCTTGCTCGGAGCTTCTGCGGTAGTGGACCCGTAAGCTATTTTAAGCATGAGTGGCGTTAGGTGGTTCGGTTGCGGAATGCAGCATGGCTTTTGGGCAGGTAACACTAAAATTGTGTTGGGGAGGACCTGTTTGAGGAAGTGTTGCGTTATATCTTGGGCCTATTAAACACTCAGGTTCAGGAGAAGCTTATGGCGGGAATGCCGATAAGTAATTCAAAACTAAATAGTGTTGCTCTTGCTTGGAAGGGGCTGAAATTGTGATGTAGCAAGTTTAAAAAGGTTTCAGCAGCTCGTTAGTCTCTAGCGTCAAACGTAAACAAAATATTAAGACTATGGCTTAGTTTTCACCGTTAGGCTTAATACAGGTTGGGGCAAGCATGTCTCACTCAATTTGTCATGAAGTGGAAAATCTCCGTCGAACATGCGAGTCGGGACAGCCTGGCATTAGCATTTCGACGGCTACTTCGTGTAAACCGAAAAGGGGTAGCAACCGGTGTGAAGGAAAATATCTGTTATTCTAGAGTAAGCACTAAGTATTTGTAAGTCGAGAAAATTCTGACTACTGCGCTGCGTTGTAAAAGCTTTAGCTTGTTGAGATTTTTTATTTATTTTATAAGCGTATTGACTACTTCTGAATGGGCTAACTGACGACTGGCTAGCTTATTGAGTTAAACAGTCATAAATGAACATCGTAAAATTCTTTCATTTGTAATAAATGATATCTTTTTCCTCTTGTGAACATCTAGAACATCTAAGTTAAGCATGTTGTAAAGTAACGAATTCGGCGTTATTCCTTTTGTCGGAGCAGTAAGTAGAGCACACTGTTAAAGATAGATTTTACTAAGTCTATAAGTTTACTGTTTTAAGGCCGAACCGACGTGAGGAGTGACGGGGAGTAAAAACCCAAATATTTGCGCCGCCTGGAGCTTTCTGAAGGGGGTTAACGCAATGTAGTGGGAAAATAGCTTGTTAATTGCCTGATTATGTTCATAGTAATATCTGAACTCCAGCGTGGGTAAGAGGTTGGAGTAAAATAAAAGCTTTAGCTTATTCCAACTTGGAAGGCCTGGCGTTAGTGGTAATTTAATAAACCATGTTAAAAGAAAATGACGAAGGAAATTGAAGTTACTAAGTAATTTTGCGTGGAGAAAATGTATGCATATTTGATATTTTTGTTGGTTAGTAACAAGGCAACACGGTTGTGTTGTACCCATAATAGGATTTGGTGATACCAAATGTATGCCGGATAAAAGTATTGTTTTGTGTAAACAATCACTCTTAAAAAAAATTTATAAAAAAAAAAAAATTTAAGGATTTTTGTTTTCGTCACCGTGACTGACGGCCGCCGGAATTTCTAATATTTCGAAAGCGCTCAATAATAACTAAGTGTTGTTGCTAATAAGGGCTAGTTGTCTAAAAACGTTGGTGTCGAAATTTAGACCCTCGTTAACTAGTTTCCTAAATTTAGGAAGAGTGGGCGAGGCATCAAGCACGGTGCGGAAATTAAAGGGTTGCTAAATTGCCAATTGAAACAGTAAAATGTCTATAATGTCTATTGAACAAAAATGTTTAATGCACGGCGGTGACGTCACGCCAACACATCCCAATGCTAAAAGTGTAGCCGTTATATACGGTTAATGTGAAAAACCACACACGTGACCGTGGGTTAATTTTGATAACCCACTTTTTCGATAACCCACACTTTTTTTTGATAATCTAACACTTTTGTCGCGCTCCACACAACCACTGCTCTACCACGTGACATACTTTGCAAAACTACCGTACACAAAACAAATTCAACCAACATAAATAAGCACATTTGCAACCTGCGACATTTATCGTACTAACACGAAAAAAAAAAAAAAATCTCGCGTAGGCTACTATGCTAGGACCCCACCCGTGCAGGAATGGTCCAGTCCTCCAACCTTTCACTCCGACAGTACTAAAACTAGGCTACCGACACTTGTAAACACACCTAAATACACCTAAAAACATACGATACTCAAACGAACAGCACATTTATAACCTGGCGACATTTTACGCACTAACACGAAAAAAAAAAAACCTCGCGTACGACGCTAGCCCCCTCCCCACCCCCACCCACGAATGAATAGTCCAAGCCGAACCCCCCGACAACCTTTCGTTCCGACGGTACGAAAACTAGCCTACTGACACCTTCTAAACACACTTAAAAACATACGAGACTCAAGCGAATAGCGCATTTATACGCTATATCTTATTTAAACTAATAAAGTAGAAAAAATACGGTTTTACCTTAAACACAAATGTCGGTGACTGGGACTGGATATAGGGACGTCCTCGCGTACGTGAGACTTTCGCAGACAGGAAGTTTAAACCGGAAGTTTGAGTCCAGGAATTTACGTCATAATTCACAAATAAAATTTTCAAATACATTTTTTTTAAATCTCAAATAACTAGACATGTTGCCTCGACGTCACACCTTAGCATTAAAACACATATCCGTGAATTAGACCGGGTTATCCAGAAATAATTGCTCGTCTGTGAGAAACGGAACAGTCCAAAGATCGAGGGGTAGCTACGAGGGCTTGCTACCCCGGTCTACTTCACGGATGTCTATTACTTAATTGCTGTTGCGTTACAAAGCTATCAACGCGTGCGCGCAGCACTCTGCGAATGTTGCTTCAAAATGTTGCTTCTAATTGGTCACTACAACTGGGTTTGATACTGTATAAATACGACATGGCATTTACCACCGTTGAGTACAAATTCTAAAATACAACCGATAATGAAGAAATGTCAACCGTAAAATTGTCCGTCAAAAGAACTGAAACCAACAGCTTAAATGCGTAACACTAAAATAGAATGTCGACTAAGACAGTTGCTATTAATTATCAGCTAATCTACGCTAAGTCCACTGATACAACTCCACTGATACACCGATAATTTATGCACGTCAATTCCGAACAATTTTGTGTACTAATTGCACGAAGTCAAGTAATTAAAAAGCGTTTGCGAACTTACTATGTCTGGTCTACGTGAGCGGTAGCGTGGTGTGATTCTAGGCAAAAAGCACGTTGTATCCCCGGAAGCCGCGTTATTTACATTTGTTTAAGTAATATGCGTCGTTTTGCGTCATATTGGTCACGTTTGGTTTGACAAATCCAACATATTTTTCCGTGCGGTGGCAACACCGAATGGTAGAACGATTACATCTACGGAGGCGATGCGAGTTTTGCACCGAGTGTTCGGAAAGTCAAGATTTATTACGCAAACTACGTCGGATTACGTTATCACGTCGGATCGTTCGTTGTTGACTAAGTTCACGTCGGATCTTTCGTTGTGTCATCTAACAAACGTGTGCGTCGCTACGCTACTACAATTTGCTTCGGTTGGGACGCGCTCGCAGCACTATGCCAAAATTCAACGTTTCGTAGAAGGATTTACTCAATCCCAGACTGTCTGGGAGTTTGGGGGGCACTTTGGTTGTGTAGACTGTCCACATGGCTAATAGGCTCATTCGTTCTGTAAAGTTTGAGAAACATCGTAGGAGACGACGTTTTGCCCATACTTACGGGGCGTAGTTGGGTGTTGGACGATAGTGCGGCCGTTCTTTTGTTACAAATTCATTTATCTCTTTGGTTGATTTTGTTTTAATGCATGTTTTGCAGGCCATCGCATGTATTGCATGTCATTTTTCTCGTTATTTGTCTCAAGAAATATGCGTAAATGTTTTCTGTCACGAAAATATTTTTTGGGGGGAGGTGCAGAGGAGGATATTGAAAGATAATTTATTTACATAGAGATACATATATATATTGTGAAGGGATTTGTGAACGGATTTGCGTTTTATGTAAACTTAAAAAAGGGACTTACAGTGTTGGTTTAAAAAGGGTAATGACTGTAATGAAACCTGTTAGAGGTCGAGGTAGAAAAAGTGTATTCGAGGTAGAAGAGTGTTCACTCTTTAAATGGCACCTCTCCTCTTCACTTTATTTTAGTTGGGGTGAGTGTGGTGTCCTTGGTATACCATTACTGTAATTTGCGCATAATTGTAATTATGCATTACTGGAATATACTGTAATTAGTGTACCTATATGTAGCTAGGTGGCTCTACCATCCTAGCTGTGCATAATGATGTAGTTGCACTCTGGGTAATACCAGAGTGCATCATGGTCACCTGTCACATCTATAAAGGTTGCAACCAGGGAAATTATCTTGGCTGCCTGTTTGTCCTGCACCTGACTCTTCAGTCGTTACTATGCATGTTGTACTTTAGGTTAGGCTATCTGGAACCTGTCATATTAGCAAACACCACAGTTACTTTAGCCTTAAGAGACTTTAAGAAACCAACCTACTGACCAAGGAAACTACCCTAACTAAAGGTTGAGTAAAAACAAACCTACTAAAGGCTTATATAGCAAAAATTCCCATAGCCTGAAGCGCCTAGCAGGGGTCGAGGAGGATCAGCCGGATGGGTGGCCCGGAGGTGTTTCTCTTATACGTTTTGGTTACCCCTGATAACCGCAAAATAACAAAGGTATTATAGGAAATGGAAGTTTCTACACACTTCCAGAGATAGGAACCGGAAAGAAACTTAAAATACATAGATATGCTCACCTATGAAAGATTACACAGTTAAAACGTATTGCCTATAGGCCCCAGTAGACATTAGCAACACACAACATTTGCAACAAACCTTGTGAAAAAAGATGACAGGTTTGTGACGTCTAAAGGTTGGGTAATTACCTGTGTAGCAAGCATCTTCGCACTCTTTTCGTGACATAAAGCTATTTTCATTCCCTTGACAACCTCCATAGATGAACATTTCACACCGTCCGCTGTTCATGTCGAAATAATACCTTGGAATGTACGCCCGACAAGGACCAGCAGCAGGATACATTCCACATGTCCGATCTGTAGATATGAAAATAAATGCCAAAATTAAAGAATTTATATAACTACACACAAATTGCTGCACAACAAAGGAACCAAAAAATTAAAAAAAAAAAAAACATGAACTGACTACAGAAAAAACATCAGAGTCCGGCAGAGTTGAACGCATCTCTGTGAACGGTACCAAGAGTTATGAGTAGACGCAAGCACAAAACGGGAATAGGACTCAGCAGGGTCTCACTGATGACTGTCTAAGGGCCCATTTATAATATTGATTTCGACGCGTACGCGTGACGCTCGGCACGTGAAACAGAGTTTTCCCCATGCTCAACGCTTAAGCGCGACCATTTACAATTGTAGAGCAGGTGGGCCAACGCGCGCGTTTTGCTATTTTCAAGCGTCACGCGAATATCTGCTGGACCTAGATCGGTGAGCGTCAAGCGACGCGCGCACGCTTAGTTGTTGCATGCTGGGATAGGAAAATGGCGGCATCAACGGATTCCATCGGCGCCACAAGAAAGGAAAAAGTGGTGTGCTTAAAGGTTGACTGCTCAAAATAAACGGCCAAATATCTTAATAACAGTGACCTTGACCCGTATGGCATCGAGTCTTGTGCTATAGAAGGGGGAAGTTGTGAAACAGCATAGTTGGAACGGAGTAGCTGCCAGCTCACGCGTTTGATTTGTAAATGAAAGAGCGTTTGCTTTAGTGTGACGGTATCACGAGCGGCCCAAGCAGATAGACCGCGTGCATTGCTTTGCATATGAACTGGCGTACGCATCGAGCGTCGAGCGTCACGCTCAAGCTTTTATATTGTAAATGCAGCCTTACAGTCTTGTCAGTGTAGCTGAGCATGATACAGCGTTTTTGGTTCTTGCTCATCGGCCTTCGTGGCACACAGAATACATCAAAACGTCTTTTCCGCTGTAGTGGCTCTATGCCAATTCTGAAGACATATGTCGGAACCAGCAAAGTATTTGCAATAACCTTGAACAAAGCATTCAAGGTCATTCTGTGGGGTCTGGAATGTGGGTTTTGGTTCGTTATGAGATGAAGTTGATCGGTGGAATGAGATTGGTGATTTACGGACAATAAGAATTTAGAGACGGTCTCTCCCTGCATTGTTTTTTTATTGGTTCGGGAAGAACAAAAACAATAACAACAACAGTAATATTGCATTTATGGTAAAATAACTTTTAAAAGATCCTAACGTTGTTAATACCCAAGTTTTAAGCTACAATAGTTGAAAATTGGTTCATTGGTGCGATCTGCAAGAGAGGAAAAAGAATCCCAACGACAAGAAGGATAGCAGATGGCTGATATTCTCCTGGAGAGAGGCTGATTTTTTTGCTGTAAAGTTTGGTTGAAATTAGTTGAAATTGAAGTCCATCATGTGTCTGCAGTGTTCATCAGCGTCGAATTGGGAGGGTCAGGCCTCGCCCCGCAGATGTACCGCAGGGGCCTCGGGGCACCTCGGAGCACCTGAGGGGGGGGGGGGAGGGGTGGAACCGCAAGCCAGCGTATTTTTAAAAAATCTGCGTGAATTTGAAACGTTTATCTTTTTCTCTATGATTGGTGGACAGTCATCCTTTAAATTTTAGTTTTTCTTAATCTCCGACCCATCCCCTTACATTTTCCACAATTTGAAACATTTCCGTCGCATTTGGATTTGTCCTTAACATGCCAAAATATGCTTTCAGTTGCTTACAGTACTGTTAACAGACACATGTCTGCTAGTGAGCCGCCTTTTTATCATTAACGATCAATTTTTTAACAATCGGAAGTCTACAATGGTTTGATCTACTGTTACTTGGTGGCGACACATTTCGCTTACGAGCAGACTTAAATTGTCAGCAGACTTGATGGAGGCATTGTTAGGGAGGTTTAAACAAACGAAGCTTCAACAATCAGCAAGAGTGCGAGCGGACTCATTCTTGCCACGGTAGCAAAGAAAAAAAGCGAGCGGCCGACAATGAGAACGGATATGCGCTCTAACAATTAGAAACAAACACTATTACTTCAATAATGCTGAATATTACAGCCGAGTTGAATCAGCGGGAATCAGCTATACCGGCTATATGTTACGCCGGGGTACAACTAGTCATTAATAAACAAAAACGGAACGTTAAATGTTTAGAGTAAGGGTCTAAAAGTCAAAACCTAGAAGAAACACGGACAAGCTTTGATAGTCAGGGTCTAGGTGTAAAATTTTGTAAGAGGCTAGTAAGCATTAGACCCTTACTACCCGTTGGTTAGCTTAGTTTTAGTCTATTGGACAGAACGTGTGTATGAACGGTTGTAGCAGGTTTTCTTTGTTCTTAGAATATTGTTATGGAACTTTAAGAACATAATTTTTTTGTGAAGTTTGGCATTTTGTCTTTTGATGCTTCAGAAATTTTAATTAAATTTCGTAGATTTACGGTAGAGGATAACCAGTAATGCTCTCTGCTGCGAATACCCTGCCATGTTACTAAATCGAAAAATAATTTTCAACGTAAAGCAAAGCAGCAAACGTATACCATACTACCACTAGATCATCACATGGGTCATTGTAGGAGGATTTCCAGTTTTTCGTCAAAATGTATTTATTTCTGACCACCGGGTAGTAAGGGTCTAATGCTTACCAGCTTCTTACAAAATTTTACACCTAGACCCTGACTGTCAAAGCTTGTCCGTGTTCCTTCTAGGTTTTGACTTTTAGACCCTTACTCTAAACATTTAACATTCCGTTTTTGTTTATTAATTCGTGTTACTTTTAAAATTGCAGCTAAACTGTAAAACAGTGCAGTTGACGGTGAAAATAGAGAGTTTAACACAGAGACCCTAGGCTGACTCTTACTAACACTGGCTATCGCCCGTGTTAATAATAGAAACAAATCCTTTAATCTTCAGTTTTGCAGCCGGCGTTTGCTAATTGGCATTGTTGCATAATAACAATGTTTAAAACAATGTAAAACAATCAATTTGGTCGTTTAGAGCTCCAAAACCCCTGAACCACTTGACCAATTAGAAAATGCCTTATGGAAAGAGCACATCTATAGAGCAATACCTGTAAAATTAGCTAAGAATTAGCTTCACAGGACAAATAGTTTGACCTGTAGAGAGGACAGACGAAAGGTACATCCCCAGAACAAGAACTTGTCTATTTGGCCCCTCTGTATTTTGGGTTTGGCTCGACCGAATTTCACAATTTTTGGACTGCAGACAGGCCTTTACTATACTATCCGCCAGGAAAGAAGACTTTCCTTATATGGTCATTTTATGACTACTAATCTTTCATGGAAAAAAGTGCGCCTTGCCTCTATACTCTCTAACTGCGTCGTCGTGGCAACGCTATTAGACAACAACAATGGCGTCGCTTACCGATCAACTTCGTGTCAACAAGAAAGAGTGAACTCTCCACAGTCAAGCTACAGGTGTTAATTGGAACGTTTTTCAGTATTTCACGAGTCACGGAGAATCTATTTCTATTTGTATTACTAAGAATTACTTGCATGTCAAATTTCAAGCTTTTTGCTCAATGTGCATGATTAGCCCAAATTATGGCCCTAGCAGCTTTAGTATATGAGCACACGTTGACTGCTTAGCCATGGCGGATATCTGCAAGGTAAACGACGCAGCCGGCATGCACAATGCATACCCCTGTTTTGAAACGCGTTGGACTTCTTTTTTGGCGGAGACTATAGTCAAGGCTAGATTCCAAATTTGGTTTAAAGATGTTTACTTTTGACGGAGTTATAAGCTCTCAAAGTTGAAAGTTTAACACAGAGATCCTATGTCGACCTTTACTATCGCCAGTGTTAATTACTGATAAAACGCAGGCAACAAAAAGGTGAAAAATTGTATTGCGGTAACATATTGTATCTTAATACAAAACCAATGTGGAGGCTAAGTAAAGGCTCATTAAAATAGCTTTGTAGCGTGAGACTTCAGTTTGTGATCCTTTTTAACAACTCACGGGCATTCAGATGTTGAAGCGAAAAAACTTCCATGCAGGGAATGCGGGACATTTTTTCTTAAAGTCTGGACAGAGAAGGAATTTTTTCCGTCTTCCAATCAATTTACGGGCACTGTGTGGACTTTTGGTGTTCTGAGAATGAAACAAGTTTTTTAGGTGATTTTGTTGTTTCAGGCTTAATATCACATTTGTTGACTTTGGAGTGAAACCATTTACCTGTGTTGAGTGCGTCAAAGCTATACTCATGTTTTCGTTTGTACTTTTTTTACGCGTGCACTCCCCTCCGCACTCCCCTCCTCCGCACTCCCCTCCGCACTTGTTATTAAAACATTTATGATCCTGCCAAACTTTCCTGCTTGGCATTATCGAAGCTTGGGACTGGTTTTGTACAAATTTTTCATATCAGTCAACTTGCATGGATGAAGAGAAACCGTCTGTCTGTGCTGAGTGTGGCAAAGCCGCTCTTGTGAAGAATTTTTATTTCAATTTTCTTGGACGTGAAGGAATATTTTGTAGCTAAGCTTGCTCTATTCTGTTGTATTCTGAAATCGGAGAATAGGTCTACACTACAAAATTTATCTTAGTAGACAAATTTACTTGTGACTGCAGAGAGAAACAGTTTGGCTGTGCAGAGCGTGACACAGCTTTCACTAAGTTTCTTTTTGTGAATAACAGCTTTGTGCGAATTGCGTATGTTTCACTAGTGACTGTGATCTGGACATACATAAATTTAAATCTCTGATTTTGTACTTATGTAGCATCTTATTTACGTTCGATGACAGCCATTTCAAATCGTGGAAATTGTACTCCAAAATGCTCCCTTGAGAATTTTGCATACGCAGCACAATAAATACCATAGAATGCAAATTTGTTGACCAAACCAACATACACAGATGATCTACCATTTTTTTTTGAAACTCAGTAAGTCTCCATCACGACTGCTCTCTTCTTCATGTGCCCCTTTTTCTGCTTTCAACACAAGTCAATGTACCCCAATCGGTAACTTGGTCGATCTCTCGACTAAACTCTGCACAATTGCTTGAGTGCTCAAAAATGGAGAAGAATTTGGATTCATTGGGTATTAATTTCTATCTGTTTGCTATACAGGGATCAATTGCTTAAAACTACAAATCCCATATTCTGACCGAGAAATAAACTAGTGGGCGTCAAACATGGTACTTGAACAAAGAGAAATTTTAAACCACACTGACGATTGCCTAATTACGGAATTTAAATATGAACTATTCCAACAGTAATCACGTATTTGTGCCAACTTGCATGCTGAGCCTGACGAAGCCCTTCCTTCCGTGCAGAAGCACATAACCGGCCTACCCCAATCATGAACCAGGAAGAAAAAAATTAACTTGGAGGAAAATGCGAGGGTCGTCGCTTGCAGCTGACTACTTTTTTGAAGGAGTTCTAGAGCTCCGTTCATCGCATTGAATCACGCCTGTGATATAAGTGCTAGTTCCGAGTCGCCCGCTGTTCTTCCCAAAAAACTCAATGAGCCAAAACTGAATCAGGACCTTTTTTCCAAAGTCAAATCAATATAGTCACAACAGCACTGATAGTTGTCCAAATCTATTATGACATCTCGGCAACAAGCCTCGTCTCTTTATATCCCTTTGTGTACGAAGAAGAAAAATTCCGTGTAATGAGAGTCAGGCAAACGTGCATCTTAGACCACAGTTACAGGTGGTGATTTACTTCAAAAAGAAAATCATTTTACTCATGATGAAATTCTTTATAAAAACTAAAATATCCAGCAAAATGCAGTTCAAAAGAGTTCGGCCACCAGTGCAGCAGCAAAACCATTTCGAAAAAAACAGCATCCAAACGAACATTGGCATGATCGCTCCATCATCTTCCGTGATCCCCATGCTCGTGGAGTTTGAGGTAGCTCCCATCCTCGTTCCAAGACCTGGACATGACCTGAGGCCAAGACATAGCAGCTCATAGAAAATTGCTATAGCTTATTAAAGAAACAAACCACAATGCATCCTTTACCATCTGTGCCGTCTCAAACAGTATACTCAGTGATCCACCAATTCGGATTGTGCATTGTCTTGCAGACTTTACAGACTGTATACGTTCTTATAGCCCACAGGCATCCATTTCCTTGGTGGGGGGGGGGTCCCCCTTTTGTGAAAATACCAGTTTGAGGTAGATCAAAATTGTTTCGCACACAAACGTAATTTTGTGGCAATTCTGTGTGTACCGCAGCTATAGATTTAGTTCCATCGATGCACTAACTGCACTCCTTACTGTCCAAACACAGACTCCATTTGACCTGTAGGGGAAAATCACTGCGGCAAATTGAATTTTTGCTGATAAATTCTCCTTCGGAAAACGCAACATAACTGAGATTTTCTCAAATTACTTTATCCCATTCCACTACTCACTCTGAAATGCAATGTATTTTTTAAACGCAC
Source organism: Lithobius niger (assembly GCA_023313725.1). Classification (NCBI taxonomy): domain Eukaryota; kingdom Metazoa; phylum Arthropoda; class Chilopoda; order Lithobiomorpha; family Lithobiidae; genus Lithobius; species Lithobius niger. Next base: position 24,354 of record JAHWFP010015721.1, on the reverse strand, counting down.
GAAGCTTGGTTAAGAATTTGGGTAGCTTCCAGTTACTCCTGGCATTGGATATATACGACCTTGTTTTTGTGGTTGAAACATGGCTTAGCTTTAGTATGACTAACTCCATGGTGGTTAGGTCTTACTCGTAAGGAACTATTCGGATGTATAAGGGTACCTGTCTTCTTTTGTCACGATGTTGGTGTGGTCCGAGAGGGAAGAGGGGTAATCATCTAACTGGAAAGTCGCATAATTGGAAGAACCTATATAGGATACCATTTTATAGCGGAAAATCTCTAACACTAACTTCGTGTAATGGAATATCGTCTAATGCCCCTGCCACGCTCGCTGGGGATACACATATATCATCAGAAACCGCAGCTATATTATTATCCACTTAAACGTTTAAACATTATACGATAATCCTTTTCGATAATTTTCCAGCTTTTTTATTTAGGTAGATATTAGACAATCCCATTAGACGATTTTCCAGTTAGACTTTCGTCCGATGCTCCGTCCGGGGTAGAGTAGCTGATGACGTTGAAGCTTTTCCATGTAATTGCTCAAACAGAAACTGATTTTCATTCTGTGTTAGTACAGGACAGTTATTACGATGCCTTTGATTGTGTGGACGGGATCCTTTCTTATTGGACCACTTAAATCACACAATTCAAATGGTATACTGGTTGATTTCAATAGGATCACTGTTGACTGGAAGCTGGAAGCATTCAGTTGGTACGAACATCCGCCATCGCTCCTTTTTGGAGATCATTGCCCCATTAGGGCTGCACCAGCATTTCATGTAACCAATACGTGGTAACAATACACTCGACTTGGTTTTTTTTCCCAGGACGAACGTTTAATATTTGACGTCTCTGTAGTTGATCCCCTAGGCATGAACGATCATTGTACGGTGCCCTTCCGCGTTCACTGTCAGCTATCTACCTGCAGCACTAAAAGGGTAACCGGAAAAGTCAATTTCGACAAACTTCGATCATGCTTGGCAGTCATTTGTTGGAAAGAGTGTCTTTTTGATCAGTGTGGCACAGTTGAATAGGCCTGGGAAGGTTTTATGGAGGTCTTAAACCATACGGTTGACTATTATAAAACTGCCAGGACTTATGGCTCTTCTGGGTCTCATCAACTACTGGTGGCAGTCGATCAATGGACTAGTGCTTTATACGTCGAAGTTCCATCAGACGTCATTTACTTTGACTTCCAGAAAGCGTTAGAATAGGTGGTCCATCGTTAAGCTGTTATTCAAGTTGGACAAAACTGGTTATCAGTGGGGAAACTTCTGCTGTGGCTATCGGTTTTTGTATCACATCGATCACAAAGGGCTCTCATTGCTGAATCTTTCTCCACCCCTTCAAGGGCTGTGTCTTGGGTCCTTTACTATTTGTTATTTATCTAAAAGATCTAATTTAGGACCATCAGACAGTAAAGGGATTGAAGTTTGCTGATGATCTCAAGCTTGGTTCGGCTGTTGTAGACTTCACTGATCCTTCAGCTTTTTTGTTGGATTTAATTATAATCACAGCCCGGCGAGTGTCTGGCAAAAGCCCATTTCTGTGTGTAAGTGTCAATCCTGTCACATTGGACAACATAATTGTGATTTTTTTACACCATTGAAAATCAGTTACTATCAAATGTGCACAAGTTCCGTGACCTGGGGGGGGGGTATGGGTTACATCAAACCTCAAACCATAGTTACTTGCTTAATGTCACCGAATCGTGACCTTTAAGCAATTTAACTATGGTTTGAGGTTTGATGTAAACCATAAGCGCTTACTTATTGAAACTGGGTCGTGACTCCCCAGAATTACGTAGGTTGACGTAGATCTTGTTCTTACTTTTAAAACTCTTCGTGGTTCTGTGATGGCGGGTTTACCTTTCTTCGACTTCAGCATTGTATGATTAACTCGGCATCACTCATTGAAAGTTCCAGTTCCAGGTTAAATTCGGGAATGTAGACAAAGTTTCTTTGCCGTGAGGGTGATTCCAGCTTGGAACTCCCTTCCTGAGGATGTGGTTTCCTCCTCTTCACCCGCTGGATTTAGACGTGCATTGGACAAGCTCAAATTGACCAATTTTCTAAAACACTCCATTTTGTTTCTTCATAAAAATACCAGCATTCTTGACCAGGCTTCTGTGTTTCTTTGCTGAAATAGGTTTGGTGTTAGTGAGACTTGCCGAGAGTTCATTTTTCCTTATCACTGTGCATGGTTTAACTTTGTTAGTGTATTTTCATTATCAGTTTTATTTTTAATGACGTTTGTGTGGATGTTTTTATTTTTCTTACTTGTTTTAACATAGCGACCATCAACTTACGCTGGTTGATATTTTATACTTTTATCTTATATTAGTGATATTGTAAGACAGTTGGTCATCTGCACTCCCCACTTTTCCTACATGTCTGGCAATACCATTGCAGACCTTTGTGTCGCTGCCAGGTCTAACCTTGGCAGCAAGGCAGTCGTGACTCTACCCAGCTTTCCCAATTTAATCCATTTAGCCATGATTGTTTTTTAAAGAGTGTTATTTTTAACTTATCCAAGCGCATTTAACTTTGCTTTCACCCTTTTGATAACTGTGGCTGTTTTTCATTTTCCCATCTATTATTCTCGTCGTACTTTCCCTCCTTCCTTCTTTTTGCTTTCATTTATTCAATGAATTTATTCAATGCTGGATAAATTTTAAATAAATACAGACGTAAAACTATTTACGTTGCCTTTTGGACTTATATGTCAAATTGCCTGAGCGGGGAATTGAACCCACGACCTGTGAAACCAAAGGCCGAGGTCCTACCGCTAAGACATACTGACACGGCCGTTGATTCCCCACTCGGCCGTTGATTCCCCACTCAGACAGTCTGTCATAAGTCTAAAAGGCAACGTAAATAGGTTTGCATCTAAACTCTTGTTGAGCATTCGGCTTTTTGTCTTTAATAAGGATAAATTTTAGGCTGGCAGCCAGCCAATCTCTAGGCCAGTCCTGTTGCTACAGCAACAAATTGTATTATTGTTATTATTCTTGTTATTATTGTTATTGTTATTATTATTGTTGTTTTGTTTTCTCATTAACAGTATAATTGAAAATGAGGATTTGCCAAATAGACTACAAATTGAAGTTTTACGACCAATGTTTAACAATGGTATGAAAGATGACTATAATAACGGCAGAGCTATTGCTCTTCTACCGATTATAAATAAAGTCATTAAAAATTTATTTGCTCTTCAAATTGAAAGGTTCCTCGAAAAAATTAGTCATTATTACACAGCAATTTGGATTCCGAAAATTAAAAGGTGCGGCGGCTGATGGTCTTAAACTTATTAATGAATTGATTGAATGAATCAAGGGAAGTTTGTAAGTGGTGTTCTTGTTGATATACAGAAGGCTATTGACATAATTGATAGAGAAATTCTTCTAAGGAAATTGATTAATTATGGCATTCAATGTAAAATACGTTCAATTTTAAAAAGCAATTACAAAAATAGAACTAACCGTGTCAGATTAAATTTTGACACACGCTAATGTGTCGTGCCAAGTTAGGCAACAAACATCACGTCAATTCAATTGTCGAGGTTCTAACCATTGTAGCGCGACGCCGTAGCGTCAGTGTCTAATATCCCGCAGCATAGTTGGGCATATTTCAGGTACTTGGGGAAAAATAATAATGCGGTACAAAAGCTTAAATTGTGTTGAAATCGAGAGCAATGACCCACTTGACAAAAATTAACTCGTGTAGAAATGCCAGCTAAGCTGCTTTCAATGCATAAGCTGACCCTCAATAACGTTGAAAATGTGTTACGATGCCAGCTAGTCCGCTCATCCCCTTGTTAAATCCCATAGGGTGATTATTCATCGATTCCGAGATAACGGGAAGACTTCCAGCTATGAAATTGGACGAATGGGTGCAGTACAATACGAACTGCGTACCTCTTATGGTTCGGAGCCTTGGGGCGTAAAGGGGATGGCGTGGGAGGGCACGTAAGTACGAAAATGTTGTTAAACTATTGTCAGTATTGTCGGCATCGTGTCTCATTGGACGGCCAAAGTTCGGACAATGAGAACGTGTATATTGACGTGCGTGCCTAGACGCACACTAGTGTAGCACGATAAATCTAAACAACGTTGCAAAGAAATTGTATTTCCGTCCAATTCATGAAAAATAAATCAACCGTAAAAACAATGCAAAATAAACAAAACCCAAAACTGGTAAAAGTTGAGTGGTTCGGCCCTTCAAAGGAGTGATATCAACACACCAAAACTAACTAAATAAAATAAATTACAACAAAATTAAAACCAAACCAAAAACCAATAAAGAGGTGACTAAGTTGAGAATGGTACGGCATATAGGCAAAAGGTAGTAGCAAATTGTTGAAAACCAATTTCTTGTTGACGTGGCACTTTATTGCAAATCTGCATGGCAGTGGAGTTGAGTTAATACACAATTTAAAAAAAAGAATGATATCATATCAAAAACCAAAACTGGTAAAAGGGGCCGCAAAGTTCTGAATGGTTCGGTCCTTCAAAGGAGTGATATCAACACACCAAAACATTCGCCAACTTAATCGCACCGAATAATACTTTCGACGTTAAATAAAAACTTAAACATTGCTACCGAAAGTAGCATTGTTCTAGTTTTCATTTAACCTTCGAACTATTAAGCAGTGCGATTAACTTGGCGAATGTTTTGGTGTGTTGATATCACTCCTTTGAAGGGCCGAACAATTCGGAACTTGGCGGCCCCTTTTACCAGTTTTGGTTTTTGATATGATAATGAAAACAATAATATTCTTGATTGTGTATGTGGCGTTCCTCAAGGCTCAATTCTGTGCCCTTTGTTGTTTTTGATTATGTTGGAAAAGCAATATTTCTTCTAATTGCTGATGATGTAATCTGTTTCTGTCTACGTTATAATTACTATTTAATGCACGGTGGTGACGTCACGCTAATACATCCCCATGCTAAAAGTGTAGTCGTTATATACGGTTAATCTGAAAACCCACACACGTCACAGTGGGTTAATTTTGATAACCAACACTTTTTTGATAACCCGCACTTTTTTGATATTCTAACACAATTTACGTGGGTCTACACAACCCCTGCTCCACCATGTCACATATGACCCGACTTTGCAAAATTACTTTACACAACAAAAATGCAACTAGCATAAACAGGCACGTTTACAACCTGCGACATTTTTCTTTCTAGCCTAACACGGAAAAAAAAACACTCGCGTACTACGCCAGACCCCCACCCACGGAGGAATGGCCAACCGGCAACCCGGCAATCTTTCGTTCCGACGGTACGAAAACTAGGCTACTGACACTTCCTAAACACACCTAAAAACCTACGAGACTCAAGCGAATATCGCATTTTATACACTCATCTTATTTAAATTATTAAAGTAGAAAAAAAATACAGTTTTACCTTAAACACAAACATCGGTATTACGCAGCGTCTCTGCCCTTCGGTCGGCCTTCATACACAGGAAGCTTCCAACCCCGTTTCTAAACCGAAACTTCGTTCAGGAATTTACATAAGTCGCATGTAGAAAATCTTAAATTCTTGAAACAAGTCTTTAAAAAACTCTAATAACACGATAAATTAGCTCGACGTCACACCTTAGCATTAAATTACATATCCTTGAGTCCTTGTCGATTTAACAGCTAAAATTGCTCTTGACCTTGAAACGGCTAGTCCACAATCTCGGGGGTGAAGGGAAAAACTCGTGGGCTTCGCCTATTCGTGTTTCCCTCCACCCCCTCGATATTGGACTAGCCGTTTTTTGCTCGCGAGCAATTATAGCCATTAAATCGACAAGGACTCACGGATATCTACTACATAATGATTAGCACACAATTGGGTGCAGCATGATGTTGAGAATTTTTGTGACTGGTGTTCTGCAACCGTGTCCATTCTTAAATGAACAAAAAAAAACCATTTGTGTACAATTTCGTACGACACACATGGTAATTTGAAACAGCAAAAAACTATTATTGCTCATAGGCAGTGTTGCAAAAGAGATGGCAATTGTAATTATATGTGTTTAGAACTCGGGGATGTTAATGAAGCTAATATTTTGGTCCAAACATTGATAAACATTGGAATCACGACATACGCATTCGATATAGGATAGAAGTCTATGGTTTTACAATTTGTGATCTTATCCAGAAATTACAGAGAATACATAAGGCTGTCAAAATATTATTTGGCTATGGACATAATCTATCCACAAAAGATATTTTTTTGGAAAGAAAAATATTTAATGTTATGGAACTATTATGTTGAAAAGATTCTTTGTTGAAAAGACCAGTATTGAAAGCCTGAAATTAAAAAAAAATCTTAACAGACACAGTAAAACTATGCTGCCAACAGCCATGTGTAGAAACAGCTGTGATATCACATGTCTAGGTTTTTATTCACCCTTCATTTTTAATCAGATTAATGAGTCATTTAACACTATTAAAAGTTTTTTCTGAGCTTAAGAGGTCTTTGAAAAATTGGTTTTTTCCTCAATAAGTTTTTAACTGCACTCATAGTAATTCTTATACAAACAAAAACGTCAAGTGTGCCGTAAAATAGGGATTATATGATTTAATTTTCACTTGTTAAAATGTACACGGATAAATATTGATGATTTTTAATTGAAATAATCAAATGTACAATTGAGAAAATTGCATCTCCCGTTTTAAATATCTGATTGGTAAAGCACAACAGCACTTAAACAGATGCAATTTTCTCAATTGTACATTTGACTATTTCAATTAAAAATCATCAATTTTTATCCGTGTACATTGTAACAAGTGAATATTCAATCATATAACCCCTATTTTACGGCGCACTTGATGGTTTTTTTGTATTCCGTGTACCTTGTTTACGACATAACACGTGCACGAATTATGAATCTGGAGTTTGCCGAGTGGCATTGTTCCCTAAATACAATGGTTAAAACAATGTAAAACAATCAAAATGATCGTTTAGGGTCCTGTAACTCCGGAATGGATCGACCAATCGAAAAAGTGGTCCATGTAAGGTTGAAGCCCAGGAAAATTTCTGGATCAGATCATGTTTCAGATTTTAGGTAGGTGCAGTAGTTTTTTCTAAAACCGTGTCAGCCAAGAACAAGAACCAGAACCAGAACAACAACAACAAGAAGTGAACAGTTTTCAAATTTCCGTGTGGCTCCCTACGTTTACTCTTGCACGGAATTGCATAAAAGTTGGTGTAAAGTTTGGAAAAGTTGCTATCTACTATCTGGCCAAGTTTGGTCGAAATATATTGAATAGAAACGGAGAAATTAAGTTTTAGTTTTGCTGGAGAGAGGACTTCAATCATATATATACAGCCGTGTATGATATCTTATACACTTACATTGTTGACTACTGTCGAATTACATTTTTTATTGTAAATAACTTTAATTTTAATTTTTGGTAAATAGTTTTATTTTAAAATAACTCTTTAAAACCATTTTAATGCATGTTCTATTTTTATTACACTACGTTCCTTATTATTACTATTTTATGCGTAACTGTTTTGCACACACGAGTTTCTAGTGAACTTCGATCCTTTGTAGTCATACAGTGTAATAAAGCATTTATTATTATTATTATTATTATTATTATTATTATTATTATTATTATTATTATTATTATTGCAACCAACCCATGTGGGATGTATGATTTAAATTGTTTTCTGATTATTATTTTAAAACTCACACAAACTATTTCAATGCAATTTCGAGGGTTGCAATTGTAACTGTTTTGAAATAAATTATTATTATTATTATAACAGCACAAAGCAATATGGCCAAATGGCTCAAATGTTGTTTAAAATATCTGATCCAGTATAAGGGTTATGACATGATCCAAAATAGCTAATTTCGTTATTTTAGATTAACTCTGGGAAAATTATCAGAATTGAAAATTGGACGTTCAACATGCAAAATCATGTTGAGGCTTACGTTTTTTTTTTTTTTTGGTATCTATCATCAATGAGCTGTAAACTACCAAATAACGCTTAGAAAACAGCAATTTTTTTTTTTTAACTGCATCTTCTATCTGTGCAGCTACCGAACCTTTAGGAATTAGACCACAGTTGAAGGGGCGTAAATTTTAGCTTACATTACACCCTTTCCAAAGGTGTTTAGAAAGATAATATCGGATACTTAGTTTCGTAGAAATAAGAGTTTTAGTATTTTGGATTGGCCGCCATTGTGAATCCAAGATGGTGGCCACCTGCTATGACTGCATGTCTGGAACCAATACAGTTCTGAGATCCTAGGAGCAGATAAGATCCTCCAATAAGTGAAATGCTTTCACTACGAAAGGTGCACAGAATGCAAAATATAGCAACTCGGTCCTGGATTATTTACTAGTTGAGTTCCTTATAGTGTAGATGCTGGAAATTGTTAATGTTAGCTTCAGTATTGATGTTTAACATCATCATTTAGCGACTCCCTATTCAGAAACCACAGATGGAAATATCAGTGAGTCCAATATTGACTGTGTGGGATATTTTGGGTTAAACTGGACCATCTTAGGTCGTATTGGGTCAGTCGGGAAAAACTGATTCCTTGGGTCAAATGGGTCATTGAGTCAATTAGATATCTTAATCAATGGCCCATTCAGAAAATGGCATCCAATGATACATTTGCCCAATGATGTCTGCATCTTATAGCATCTGAAGGAGGCCGGTAGTTTCTTACAAAGCGATGACAGAATTATTGCTTAATGCCAACCGACACTACAAAGAAATAATCAGAAACAAATTTATAAATTTGGGTAGCGGATCCAGTCTCGTGACGGCCATTCTCCGAGAATCATTTGGAAAATTGGGCAAATACGAGCGACAATATTTAACCAAGGAAGACACAGTAAGCAGGACGGAAAGCCAATGGGTTCGAGATTGGTTAAATAAATACGGATGCAAACCAATTTACGTTGCCTTTTGAACGTATATGTCGGACTACCTGAGAGGATATCGAACCCACGACCTTTCAAATCAATGGCCGAGGCCCTACCGCTGAGCCATACCAACATGGCTTTTTTTTTATATATATATAAAGGAAACGTCCATAGGCAGTATTTAACACGCACACGTATACATGTAAATATGTACTTTTCCAATCGCCATTGGAGGGACGCTAGATTGCACGCCACACACCAGTGAAATCGAAATGAACGCACAAGGAGGCGTGAAAAAAAGGGTCAAACAGGATGGAAAGCCAATGGGGTCGAGATGGATTAAATAAATATGGATGCAAACCCATTTACGTTGCCTTTTTGACTTATATTTCAGACTGCGTGTCAGTGTGGCTCAGCGGCAGGAATTCGGCCTTTCATTTCAAAGGTCGTGGGTTCGATTGCTCTTTCATTCAGTCTGACATGTAAGTCCAAAACGCAACGTAAATAGGTTTGCATCTGTGTTTATTTAGACACAGTAAGGCTTCAGTATCGGTGACAGAGGTGAAGATAACCCTTACACGCTAGTGGTTAAGTTTGTAGCCCTAGGGCTTTAATCTGTAAGTGTATTTTTATTTACCTATAATGTAGGCTTGAATCACCCCAGCACAAACCATGACTAAAACACAAATTACGGGAACGTAAGAATTCATCTTCGTTGTCGAATTAAGGTCAGAATGGTTCAAACCTCACTTCAATGACACAATCCGGTGGCTGCTTAACGTTTTGTTGGATCCCGGGTGACAAAATCAATGGTCCAAGGTTTGGTTAAAGAGCAATAACTGAACGAAAAAAGAGATCATTAAATAAACATCAGTCGTAGCTGGTGTTTTTATTGATCTTCTTGCTGCAGTTTCATTTCTTTTATGGTGTCCTTTCTCACTCTTCAATAAATCTTAATCAACTTTTGGTTAGGTAGAGGAGTTCAGTAAGAAGAAAAAATAAAAACTGATAGAGAAAAATTATCAAACGGCCATTGACACTGATTATAGAGCAGCGTCATGTGACGTCATTTTGGCTACGAGACACCATTTGGAGGTAATAGCTACAAGGTGCACCAGATTAAAATGTAACGGAAAACAACGGCACTTCTAGTCAAGACAGTGCTTTGAGAGCGGTTTTCTACGCTTAAAAGAACGTTGTTTTCTCCAGCAACAAAAATCGCGCGTTATAAGCTTAAGAAATCCAGTCTAATAGCATTGGCTTCAATAAGACGATCTTCCTTTCTCCCCCCAGTGCTCCTTGCAGCTAACCCAGTTACTGGCTCCACCATAGTTATACACAATAATACTACGTCGTGTTACTGCCCTATTAGAGTTCGAGAGTGCAGGATAATTTTCAGAAAAAAGGTAAGGAAGAGGTCGTAGTTGTTGTTCTGCTCCATGATGATGAGAGAGACAAGGAAGAGGAATAGAATTAATTAAAAGGGGCCGTGGCCCGTAGCCGTACGCAGAGGAGCCACAAAGGGTAACACTGTTAAAGGTTACATTGCTATAACAGGTAACAGTGGTGCAACAAGGAGGCGAGGTACACAAGCTGGGATCAAAGGGTTTCAAGGGGTTTTAGCGAGCATTAACCCCCGCTTTCTTACTTACTTCTTTTATTGAGCCTAAGGAGGTCCACATACCATCTGCTCACTTACTTAACTAGGACTTAACCTAACTTAACCTAACTTACTCTCCTAAACCAAAAGCCAAAACATCACTCCCAACTTCCTAAACACCCAGATTACATCCAGATTACACCCAGATTACATGGGACTACTTGAGATGGACGCTTAGGGAGCGAAAAAGAATCCCTCCCTAAGCCCCCGCTTTCGCCCCCGCCCCCGCTTTCGATCGTCTGCACGACAAAGCCCTAAAGGCTGGCCAATAAGTTGGGATTAGAGTACACTTGAACAATATGCAACGATGCTTGGGTGCGAAGAATATAACTTTGTCGCTGCGTCTCATTCGCGTTAACATTGTTTACCAGCAACATTGTCCCTCTCATCGTCGTGGGGCAGATAACCCAGTTTGGGTTCGTGCTTTTTAAAAAGCAAAACAAGCAAACCAAACCGGTTAACTCGTTGTTGTGAACCAAAGTGAGACGATATTGGTTTTCGCTTAAATCTGCCAGTTTTAAACCATAGGGTGCTAGGTCTATATTTTGAGACCTCACCCTCAAAATTGACAACGTGAAGGAATGAATTATTTTGTTGTTGTTGTTTTGCTTTTAAGGAGCACGATGCTGATGTTTGATGCTATTAGAGTCTAAATAGCATCAAAGCCGTGCACTCCATACTTGGAGACTACACTTAAAACTTACCTACACTAAGCAAACTACACCCAGTACATCACGGTGATGACACCACGCATGTCACAATACAGAAAGCGTCACACGAAGAACCAAAGCAAAAGCGCCGACTTGGGACCCCATAAGAACGCTAGCCTGTCCCACCGGAGTCCGGGTGACCCTGCTAGTCCTAAATAACCACAAAGCCAGACCCAGAACGCATCCCTGCATACCAACCCACACGAACAACTGGCAGTATGGAAGGGCTATCAGGCCGAGGCCCCAATCTGGATAAACCGACCAGTAGCCACAGAACCGAAGGACCTAATACAAAGAATGTTGACATGCTACATAATGAAGGAGAACACCTTATACCAGGTGCAAATTATAATCCGCACCGTGGAGAATGACGTGACTCCGATCTGCCCACAGAGAGCAGTGAAAAAGTAAATGACTAACGATCTCATAACTCCTACCACAACGACAGGTTGGGGTACGCGACCACAAAAGTCGAACGATGTACACATGGAGCTGGACATGACCAATCCGCAGCCTAGAAATCAGGCCGGAGTACCGGCACGACAGGCTGCCCAAAGATTTAGGAGCAGCCACAGACCGGTGAATATCAAACAGACCATGGCCAGTGGACCAGATAGTCCACCTGTCGGCCCACAACACGCCAAAGACCCAGAAGACCACAGGGCACATGTTTCCTGGGCTCACAGGAATGGTTACAATATTACGCATCTCCACTTGTCCACTCCTGGCGAGGCTGTCCACCATCTTGTTGCCGAAGATGTCGGAATGTCCCAGGACCCGGGCAACAACAGCAGAGAGCCAGACATGCTAGCGGCGTAGATCTTCCACCCAGTCTCGTACACAATGGGATGCGCCACAGACTTAGTACTATGCCTGCGTTTCAGAAAACCAATTCCAGCACGAGAATCAGTCAGGTTGCAGAACCTGGGGAGATGCAAGTCCCCATCAATATCCAAAGCCAGGGAAACAGCTGCGAGTTCCCCGACAACGGCCGAGGGCAGTGGCCCTAAGAAGAAACTGTATTCCAAACGGAGCTGGGAACACGAACGCCATTTCTTCCTTCCACGGCTTCAAGAAAGAAAGAGGCATCAAGTCAAGAGCTGTATCCAAGTGGAAAAATAATGAGTTCCGGATCGCACGAAGCGCACTGGCCCGCCTAGAAACAAACAGGAAATAATGATAGTTTAAAACAATTTGGAGAACAATTCGACTGGCCTTTCATGCCTTGACCAATGCCTTCACTAATGAAGAATAAACTACGATAAACGCTAAAACTAGACACACGCTAGTGTGCTGTCTAATGAGTATGGAACAAAGCATGGACATAAATATGCATTTTAAATGCTCCTTTTTTTT
>JAHWFP010015720.1:0-10548 GCA_023313725.1 Lithobius niger | reverse complement strand
AAAAAAAAAAAAAAAAAAGGTTGGTTCACACGGGAAGGTGTAAATTTAAGCTCCTGGCAACCAGACAAATATATGTATATAAATATACATATATTAAATATGTTATTTAACTGACTTCACTTTTTTAACAAACGCTCAAAGCTCAAAAGTGAAGTCAGTCAATACAAGAATATTTTACAAATATGTTAAATATATCACCTATTTATTTAACGTTTTCATTTTTATTTTTTACCAAATAACTTCCTTGTGGTCTGAGCTAGAGGATTGAAATTTACACCTTAAAAATGGCACATTGGAAAATAAAAATCGGCTAAAATTACTCAATGTGAATTTTAGAGGTTCGACCAAAATTCAGAAAAAAATGTTTTACCTTCGACAATTTACTTCACCCACTCTAGCCAATGTAAAGCAAGTGTTTAACTTTGCTTAGCCTAAGGAACTGTTAAGTACCAGGAATAATATTAATAAACAATGGCGTTTATTTCACACAGCCAAGTTCCATAAGATAAAATATGCTATAAAGACCAAGGCAGTGGTAGCAATCCCCCAAATAGTCATCAAAATAGTAGTTTTGACGAACCATTGCTGTTTCGAATCTTGTATTTTAACTTAAGAACGTTTCCTTTTTTTCGTTTTCATGACAGGTTTCCCAAAATGTATTTCTTAATATTTTTTGTTTGTTTTGTTTTAGTTCCGTTGACTTCCTTAGTTTGATGACCTACGATTACCATACAAACTCCAGACACCTTGGCCATGCCAGTCCCTGGATGTTAAGAACGGCCATTCTGTGGTAAGGATAGGTGAAAAAACCATGGGGCCCCCCCCCCCCCCCCCGCGACCCGGAGGAGGTCAACCAACGTTTTAAACCTTTCCCCTTCTAACTGTTCCCTTCTCCCCTAGTCTTCATTGCTGGCTTCCTGTGTAAGCTGGGGATGAAACACGCTAATTTTTGACATCGAAATATGAAAAAAAACTGCAATGCCCAAAACAAATTAAAAAAACAAAACATTTAATGTGCACACTGAATTCTAGGCAATTTTCTTTAAATACGTCAGTCACAAGAACGAACCTATTTCCTTTTGGTTTGATAATGATTAGGCTTGCTCACCTCGATGGGCATCCTACTCTTTGCTCGTGATCGTAAGCACTTCACAATGATCATGATGTGATTTAGGACTTAATACTACATCGCCGTATTAATGCCATTTGCAGTAAAGGACTAACATTACGATGAACTTTGTAAAGAGGGGATATCACGAATCCATTTCGAATATTCAAAGTAACCCACCACATGTGCTTTTCCATATTTGACATAATGGTTTGCCCCTTTATTTTTCATTTCAGACGGAGACAGTGGACTATTATTTGGAAAACGGAGGAGTACCTGAGAAGTTGCTTCTGGGAGTTGCTTTGTACGGCCGTACATTCCTAATAAGGAACAACAAGCACAACATCGGAGACCCAGCTGGAGGTGCTGCGGAAGCTGGTCCCCATTCCAAGACTCCTGGAATCCTCACCTGGTTTGAGGTAAGGTTAAACGATATACGACTTGGGATGTACCTGACTAAATTACATCAATACTGAAATTTTAAGAAAGAAACCAGAATAGGTTTGAACTATGGCGTATAAGGCGTTCTTCAGTGAAAGTGAAATTGCGGCTTGTAAGCAGTGGCGTGTACACCATAGTTGGAGTCAGACTGGCAGGTGCCAGGGGCCCACCTGCTTTGGGTGCCCACTCATCAAAGCAAAGAAACTTAAAAGCAAAGTCTTTAAAGCATTGCTGAATATATTGGGTCCAAAGTTCAGCATTTTGCGTGATATTAAAAAAAAATTCTCAACTTCTGGGGCCCCCCTGACCCACCTTCTCTCTGGCCATTCTATAATCAATGTGCCCCCCCCCCCCACCCATGCTGGGCCCCGCCTACAGTAATGTGTCAGGGGCCCATCCTAGTCTGTACACGCCACTGCTTGTAAGGACAATACCGATACAAAACTTGAGTGAGTTCTTATCATAGGTCAAAAGCCAAACAATAAAAGAAGCCGTCAAGTCATTCAAAATAGTGATACCAAAGCATAAATGGATCTAGCAAGTTACTCGTCCCAAGGGCATTCACTCAAGTTTAACTAATAACGAGGTGGTAGTTACACTGAGATGGACGCAGTTGGGGGAGGAAGTTGGTGGCATCGCTTCTTGCTCTGATATTACTGATTTGAATGGCAAAAAAATCATCGGGTTCTTACAGCAGTTTGGGTTTTTAGCTACGATATCACTTCACTTGTTGTTTTGTTTTCGTTTATATACAGTTATTTATGTCTGTAAATTTATTTGGCGTCGTTTGTGCTTTTGATGGTTAACAAAATACTTTAATTGCTTCGTACGTTTTCACTGTTGAGTATGATTTCCGACCCGTCTTTGTATTATTTACCGTATTTATTATTTTATTTATTTACCGTGTTAACGTTAAATACGATAAATACGGAAATCACTCAACACTGAAAACGTACGCAACAACTAACTTACTAGAGCATGCCATATTTAAGCACTTAAGTTTCATTCCAGTGACGGGACTCAGATTCGAACCAATCCTTCTTTAAATTACTGCTACATCGTCTTTATCGATATGGACAGTACATTAGTGCATAAAGGTGGCTTACATACTGGAGTACTTTTTTTCTGGTATGTTTTCACTATTGGCTTAATTCCTATCAGAGTCGGTCATCTACGTCAATTGGGGAACGAAAGGAGCGCCACATGTTGTACATAAAACTCGCAGCTGCGGTGGGGGGGAGGGGGGGGGGGAGGTAGGGGGGAGTGCCGTAATATTTCCAGCCGGATCCAGGAACGAAACCCCAAAAGCATATGATTACTTCCATAGTCAATTTCTAGTTTCGGAGTGCATTCTTTCCAATCCATTTTGTGTTTTAACAAACGCCTTTTTTGGGGTCGATTTTCGTAATTTTAATGATTTTACCCCCTTCTTGTGTAGAGTGGGGGGGGGGGGGGGGAGAAACGAAAAGAGGGGCGGAAAGGAAAGTAAAGGAAAGTAAAAGAAGGTTGAGGGGTGTCATTGGTGTAACTGGATGACCAGTGACCCGTGGGCAAAACTGTCCTTTATGTCCTTTATAGATCAATTTACCAATTGTCTTTTATAATCCTTTCCTGACTACACCCTAATGCACAAAGTACATTAAAAAAACTATTCATTATAGACTAAGTTATGCACATTTTCTATATGTAATAAAAGTAAGAAATCGTTCTTTTTTCATTGTAGTTAAATGAAATCAACGACCTACAGTTCACTGTTCTGTATTCTCATGTATTGCTTAGCGTGTCTCTTATCCTTTGCTACCTGCAATGCTGCG
Source organism: Lithobius niger (assembly GCA_023313725.1). Lineage (NCBI taxonomy): Eukaryota > Metazoa > Arthropoda > Chilopoda > Lithobiomorpha > Lithobiidae > Lithobius > Lithobius niger. The sequence goes on along the minus strand of JAHWFP010015720.1, from coordinate 7,185 downwards.
TGTTTCTGCGCAGTAATAAAATAGGGAGCACTAGAGTTCCTTTTGCTGTAGATCGAAGGGAGCACTTTGCTGTAGACCCAAAATGGCTGCTTCCAATGTGACGGAGCTACGTATCTTTTGTGCTGTAATGGCCGAATGTCTGTCTGTTCTAGCTCGAAATGTTACCTCGCAAGTAGCGTCCGTCGTCGCCATGTTTCCAAGTGAGAGAACGACCAATCAGAGGGCACTATTTGGCCACCTATGCTGAACTGTTTATTAAAAAAATTATGCATACCGGGCTAAAGTCCAAATTCTGGGAGGGCATCCCCTTCAGTTCTGACGACTTTTTTTCCGTTCAAATTTGAAAATTTAACCATAGACCTTTTCACTTTTTCCTTAACATGCAAGCTCTATGACAGTCATTGTACAGATAGCACTTTCTTTTTCAAACGATTTCTACAAAAATACTGATTACTTTTTGTCTTTTCGCCCCTTTTGGCAGTGTATGGGAGGGCTGGTTTCCCCCCCCCCCCCTCCTGTTTCTGTGCGAAAAAATCGGTGTATTTTTGTGTTTTGGACGTCAACCTGTGCGGCAAACATAAAATGTGTTAAGAACGTGATTATTATGAATGAGATTCGGAAAATTTTAAATTTTAAAATTGTGAATTTGCAAGGTTGGTGTCCCGTGGGTTTTTACCACCGCCCTCTCGCCTCCCCCCCCCCCCCTCCCGCAATTGATGCCATTAAAAAGGTGTCTGAAGGGAATGCTCACCAACAGGAAAAAATGCGGTCTACGGCATTAATTTTTCTTGGGGCGTGAATGAGGTGTGGGGCAAGGGAAAAAATACTCTAGAAGCGCCAATATAATATAATACTGGGTGCCTGTGCCTGACAGTTCGAGCCTGTTTTGCGAATTACCTTAACGTTACGTAACGATAGATTCAGTGCTGTGGTGGTGTTACTTGATAAATAACTTAATGATTATGTTTTCTATTCCTGCAGATTTGTGAATACATAAGAGATGGAAGCTTCACAGTCGAAAGAGATGAGACGATGGGAGTACCCTATGCTTACAGTGACACTGAGTGGTTCGCCTATGAAGATCAACAGAGTTTAAAGAAAAAGGTACTTTGGTTCTTTTGATCGGCCATCCAACTTTATTGGGGGGTAGTGAGATCTAAGTAACTAGGGATTCCGTCGTAGTGTACTATCGTCCTATTCTCACTTCAACAATTCGAAATGAAGCGAAACCGAGAAGACGAAAAATTGACCAAAACTTGATCGTGAAGAAGTATGAAAGGCTCGATGAATTTCCGCTAACAGTTTATTTTTACGTAAAAAAAATATATATAAATATGAAAACGGACACGGACGCCCGCAGGAAAAAAGTCCAATATTTTCCACAATTTTGTCCGTGTTTGTCAACAAGTTTTAAAAGGCATAAAAATGCTTTTAAACTTCGTTTTACGGTTGTTCATCACTGTTTAGATTACTGCAAAAGAATGTTGTGCATAAAAGCAAGCACAAGTAAGCGCAAATAAATACAGAAAGACGAAACTGCAGTATGAAGGAAAATAAACAAACACCCGTCGTAGCCCCTTGACTCTACAACTGGCGTTTGTTTATTTAAACGCAAGTAACTGGTGTGGCGAATTTAGTCGTCTTTCAACCATTCTTTCGACTTTTCTGAGGTAGTCAGGTTATGTTAGACAAAATGTAGTTGAGACGTACTTCGTTCAATAAACAAATTAATGCTTAAAAAAAGGTGGTATTTTGACGAGTTACCTAAAAACCCACAAGTCTTGTGAGGGGAAGGACAAACACGATGAGTCGAACTAGGCAAAATTTGATCATGGTTCGAGTGTCACAAGAATGTTCACAATAGGCCATGCTGAAGAGACTGGTAGTCACTCTTAGTACGCTGGTCTACAGGTGTATCACCATCTACCCACCTTAACCATCCGTTAAAATTCCATTATCAACTAAAAAGAAAAACGGTGACTATATAGCTGCGTTGCTGTGAATTGTGTCAGCATTGTTATAACTTTGTATTCATGTGTCTATACTTACCGTTCTCCAAGCAGACATATAGGCTTACCGTGAAAATGAAATTTTGGCTTCTCAACACACCATCCTTCTTTCGTATATTTCTACTGCAGCCTCCAAGCCTCCACTTGGATGATTAAAATGAATTGTTCTCTGACATAAATAAGCAACACAACATTTGCCATTTGTGTCTTACTTATAGTGTACTTCTGATGTACTTCTGATGTACTTCTGATGAGTGTACTTCGGCAGGCAGTGCTTATTACAGTTCGTTTGCGCACGAGAATTTCAGAAAATTGGACAGGAGGAGGAGGCGGAGGGGGCGGAGCGGCTAACAATGTCAAAATGTTACAATGCTGCAACATGTAACAATAGGGTAACAATAGGCGAGGCGCACAATATCGGATTATAGCTCACTGGAACAAGATCAACGATGGTTGGGTGCCGGGAAACTAACATTGTCGTTGTTTGAGTTAGCTAGCTCGTTGTGGAGAACCAAAATTAAATGGTCTTGGTTTTTTTTCCTTAAATATTCAAGTTTTAAACCGTAGGGTGCGAAGTCTTAAATTTTTGGCCTTAAAATTGGGCGGCCGACATGACTGAGTGACTTATTTACTTTTTCAATGCGGGCTTCGGGAAGCCAGTTGAATTGTTTCCGCGATTGTTGCCACGATACTGAAACAATCCAGAATCAACTACTCGTCGAGATGACGCATGCTAAATCCAGAAATATGCTAATGTGTTGCCACCATCATGGGACAAACCTTCTGCGGAACCTAAGCATAAGTATCCATTTCTAATGTTCCGTTTTTTCGAAACAAAAATCGGTGGACAGTGGACACATATAAAATGGAAGCGAAAAAAACCAACAAATTAACTGAGCAAAAAACGGCTTCGCAAAAAAACATTAGAGCTTGTATCCCTATACTCACAGCCCTGAAGGTACACGAATAAAAACGGATTAGAGTACATTCGAACGCAACGAACTATAATTTGAACTTCAATTCGCAAAACGTAAACCCACAAACACGCACAAAATAGACGCCATAAACAGCAAAACGCTACAAAATTGAAAGATAAAAATGCATACACAAAATGAACACAAACTATAGTTCAAATTATAGTTCGCTGCGTTCGAGTGAACTTTAATCCGTTTTTATTCGTGTACCTTCAGGGCTGTGAGTATGGGGATACGAGCTCTAATGTTTTTTTTTTTCTAAAAGGCGAAGTCGTTTTTTGCTCAGTTATTATACCCCAGCGTTTCATTACAGATTGCTGCAAGCAATTTATTTTTCAGGAAACAGCCCCAAACTCGTGGATCTAAGCAGAAAGTTATTGCGTTAGTGTCTGTGTGCTGAATGTCACTTTCTTTAACTCTCCCACTAGAGAAATGTCAGGAATTCCCATTAAGCCACAAGTCGTGGCCACACAGGTCTATTTCAGGTAGGCCTAATGAAAGGAAAAGTACTTGCCAACGGTCATTCTTCTTAGGAAGCACATTTTAACAAACTTTCTTTTACTGCTGACCTCAGAATTGTTCGCATGTCGATGCACATTCCGTATACAAATATAGATTTATGTAAAAATCGTGACAAGATACATTTCTGACTCACTTACCTCAACTTTCGAATTGGCGTAATTAGCCAGGTTACATTCGATTGCACGACAATAAATTCGTTGAGGATGTGAAATAACCGTTGACCAGAAGAACATAATGCCCACGGAATTTTGATTTTTCCGTAAAGGCCGCATTGTGGACTATAAAGAGGTGTGACGTTCCGTAACGTTTGGCATTAGACTATAGCCATATCATATGCTTCACTCACTCTATTGGCGTCTCATTATTATTCGATCTACATATTCGATCTTATTCGGACGCAAGCTGATTGTAGTTATTGTTCACAATGCATTCATCAACGTAAAACAAATTCTTTTTACTGCCTATGAACTGCAGACATCTGCAGTTCGTAGACAGTAAAAAGAATTTGTTTTCCATTGGAAAAGATTAGATACGTGGCACTCAATCGCTTTGCTCGCTCAGTCTGCGTACCTCCGTATTTCAGAAACGCCAATCTCTGCCAACCTTTTAAAGCCATGTCTCCTTGGTTCGTGCGTCTAGCCAGCCGAAGCCAGTTTTTGAGATCTATGTGTCGTGTGCTACTAAAAGCGTTGCAAAATAAGTCGTCGTTTCGTGTATTTTTTTTTCAACCAGTTTCTTTTTGATAAGTTTGCTGGAATTAGTGATCTAACTTTTACATAAAAAAAACAGTATACATGCCGTTTTTGTGTATTTAAGGGTAAAAAAAATCAAGTTACAGCGACGAAAATAGACCTATTCGAAGCGTTCGTACTTTAATTATTTTTCATTTGGCGGTACTTTCATCTCTGTAGGAGCCTTAGATCCAGCGGAATAGAGATACAAACAGACACGCAAGCACACACATCCGCACACCGTTGGTTTTAATGACGTGGATTGTAGGTTTGGCCAGTCCGCCCCTGATCTAATCGGTTTTTGTCTGTGCACGTACATCTATTTAGAGGCTCCAAGTCTAAACATGCCATACCATTAAATGGCCAAATAAGCCTGTAATTCCCCAATGGCATCCCCTGTCTTCCGTGTCTCTTTCGATTTCAAGCCCCTTAATGGCAGAGCCATATTATGCATCGATGAACAGGTAAATTACCTCACTGATTGAAAGAAGGTTGGGGATTTGTAATCAGCCAATTACCGGTCCTTTATAAAGGTTACTTTCCATCGGAGACCAGGGTCATTAAGTGGTTTGGAAGAACTTGGTCTCATTAGCAGATGAAGGACACCTTGAAATTTTTGTATCCACGTAACCGATGACTTAATTCGGGGAACCTCATGATGCAAGTTTTAAAAACGGTATTTTGATACTCTGTTAATGAATTAATTGAGAGTTTAAGTGTCGGCACGTGGCATATAAGTCATCTAAATGGTTCCCTATTTCTACCTCATGTCTGCTCACCAGAAGATGGTCGACGAGATCTCTCCATCCCGCAATCGATCAAAAATTCCGTTTGTCGGATCGCGTTGATTGAAACCTGATTTATTGGGCTTCCTTGGTCAATTTAGCTAACGAACTTTAAACGATAGAATTTCAAAGTACTTACTTGGGAATCAGGAACGGCGAAAAAAGGAAACGGAGAATGATTTGTAAACTATCGAGTTTCCAAGTGGACATGGGAACGTGGATTGATGGAGGAAAGCAAACGAGGCCAGTCGAAAGCAGAAAACGAAGTTTGCATGATCGAATAGCTAAAGACGGTGCCAAAGGTTTGGGTTAGTGGCAGTATTGAGCCATCCAAAGTGGAGCTCCTTCAAAGTGTAAATTGTCCAATTTAATTAGCAATAAATAAATGGCTCTAAATAATAAAAGGGAAGTAGACCAAACGGCAAAAATTATATAAAATAAAGAAATACAGTCATGATCTTCAAGTACTTGTGCTTCAAATGACTTTAAAAGAAAAGCAATTTAAGGCACTTGAGACAGGTAAAGCAACTGAAAGTTTAAATTGGCTCAATTTCCAGGCCTGCCAAACTTGTATGAATCAGGAGGAAGTCTTAGAGGCTGTGAAACAAATCTGAGAATCGAAGTGGAAACCTCAATTTATGGCAAGGTCGAAAGATTACCGAACGTGGCCGTAAAGTATAGTGTTGCGCAACTACTTGGTGGTTGGTGCCTGTATTTTCAGGGTAGTAAAAAAAAGTTTTCGGAAACTTAAACCCTTTCATCACCATACCCTTGCTAACTGCACCATTAATCCCAAATTATCCGATTAAAAAATAAATAAGCTTGTTAAGCTCTGTAGTGACCTCCCTGTTGGATTAATTTATCTACGTAACTTGCTCAGACGTACCCTAACAAAACATTTATTCGACTCAACTGCTACTCACGGCGTATGTTAGGTGATGCCGGGCTCAGCTAGTTTATTTGATTTTATATTTTGTTTAGTTTTAACCGGTCTCGTCATTATATTTCCTCCTCAGGCGAAACCATTGGGGCTTAGGCTATGGGCCCCAGGGCTGGTCTTACCTCAGTAGAAAGGCAGTCGCCATACCAATTTTCCATTTCCAGTTCCTGGCAAAGTGATGATCAGCTTACTTTAAGCACACGTTCCTGCTACAGTATATATGACTAATTCAGTAGTTCTAGAATGGGAAGAGACATAACTCTTACCCGATCCCGTCCACTACACTCTTAGAAATATTACTTGCAAAATTACGTCTAAAGACTCGTTTAGAAGTAACAAAAAAAAATGTAAACTAATGTTACGTCTCCTAAACGTAACATTTGGGTAGAACTGCCAGTGTTTGTTACGACTAAACTCTTGATATCGGGTTGATTTCATTTCAAATCAAGTGTTACTTCTAAATTTACGTCTGAATAATCTTTAGCATTGCTTACCAACTTGCTTTGGTTGTTCCTTCCATTTTTCGTTCTGTGGTTACGTTTAGTACTCGTTTTCTGTCTACATTTTAACGTTACTTCCAATTTTACATATAAAAAGGGTACTTTGAAGGGTTACTTGTAAATTTACCTCTAAGGAGCTATTTAACATCTATCTGGAGGTAACATCAGCCTTTGTTACGTCTTATTATTGGTAGCAAGTGACATTTCTCTTCAGAATACTTTGTTACTTCGAATTTTACGTCTGCGTTACCCTTCACGCTGCTTTCTGAAACATTTTAAGCGTTACTTCAATTTTGGTTCATACGTTACTTTTATTTTGGCTTATATTGTAACTTCCATTTTTATTTCTATTGTTGCTTCTAATTTTCTTTCTTTCGTTACTTTCATTTATATTTCTATCGTTACTTCCAATTGTGTATCTATCATTACTTTCAATGGTATTTCTGTCGTTACTTCCAAACTTTTCATAACCCAAATTCCTAGAATGAAATTATTCACACCCCTAGAAAGGTGTGCCAGCATCCTGAAAAGGGGGTCAAATGACCATGGCTGGCTGTCCAGACTGTGATCTAAAATAAACGGCAAAAAATATTGGTAGAATTCAAAATGCAGAGAAGATCGTCTTTAAAAATGTTTAAAAAAACGCCGAAGCCAATAGCAGGAACGCTTCTAGGCTACAACTCACAAAAACAGGTAAGGTGATGTTCATTTTTGGCTAATGTTA
>JAHWFP010015717.1:40914-60703 GCA_023313725.1 Lithobius niger | reverse complement strand
GGGGGGGGGGAGCACGAACAGTGATGCTGTACGACAACAAAGTAATTACAGGATGGAGAACCAAATGGGCTCGATTCTTGATAAATAAATGTGTTCGATGTGTAATAATTTTGGCTTAGGTTTAATTCAAATTGGGAAGCTACACGCTTAACAAATAGATTTAAAAGACAGATTATAGTGAAGATTAGGTCGGAGGCAACCTTTGTCGGGTAGGGTATGAGATCCACCAACAACACTTATCGGACTGATGGGGAACGGGAAATAATCCCTTCCTTGCTTATTTCAGATGGGACAAAAAGACACGCATGCATCTCCGTTGGCTCGAATGCCCGTTGTTTAGAGGCAACCATCATCGGGTAGGGCAAGAGCTATCAACCAACAATAGTTATCAGACTGATGGATAAAACAAGGGAAAACGGGAAATAGGCCATTCCTTGCATATACATAATTACACTTTTAGTGCTGTATCTTCATTTCATCCATAGGACAAACAGACAAACATACATTGTCATAATATTTAACGGGACGCATCAGCACGAAAGAAAAAATCTTAATGGCTATTTTTCCTTCAGTATTCAAGGATGATATTGTAATAAGAAGACACTGAATGCGCTTTTCAGTTTTTAAGCTACTGGGTGATAAACAGGTCATTAGCCGCTTTCCTCATACTAAACTCAACAATGACTGGGCCCCTCCTTGGTGCGGAGCCTCGATATTGTGGATCTCAGTACGAGGAAAGAAGCTAATAACCTAAACTTCTCTTTCCATTGTTGCTTTAGTTCAAGATTGGCATGTCTTTTTTATTCTATGTCTTCTGTTATAGAGTTGAAGGAGTTTATGATTGGGAAAAATAGTCATTAAGATTTTTTCTTTCGTGCTGATGCGTCTGCGGCCTTGCAGTGCTGGAAACACCGGGTCACGTCAGATCCCCGAAGTTAAGCAGCATTGGGCTGGATTGATACTTGGGTAGGTGACTGCCTGGGAATCTGGCTGTTGCAGACATAGGGCCTTAGGGCTTCGGGCAGATGACCAGGAGTGGTTAACGCTCGTTAAACCCTTTGAACCCTTTTTGAGTTTATGATTGGCTTTAAAAATTGTTATTCGGACACAACAATTTTTATTAATAGGGGAGTAAAGTATGTGATTTGATCATGAGTTATACGAGTTATTTTAGTTGAGTCATGAGTTTACCGTTATTTTTCCGGTTAACGCATGAGGCCCTGTTCTAAGCAGAACAGTAAGTATTTGTAGTTTTTGCCTATACAACAATGGAGCTGTTCGCTAGCTTTTTGTTTATTGAGGACTCAGCATGCCGTCGATCCATTGTTTCGCTTCATATAAGATACGAAATCTACATATTAGACACACGCTAGTGTGTCGCCGCCAAGTAATAGTAGATCATTCTATTGAAGACATGCGATTGTTAAAAAATGATTGTTGATGAAAAAAAGGCGGCCTTCACTAGAAGACTTGTGTCTTTTAACTGAAACGAAATTATACCTGATTTCCTCCATGCGGTAGATATCTTTGCAAATTGTTTGAATGAGGTGTCTTGGGTCCAGTAACGAAGAAGATGTGAACGTCAACACGAAAATGTGGGAACGTGTCCTTCATGGAGAGAAAGTGTCCTGAATAACGTTGATTTGTGTTACTGGTAACTAGTAACTAGTCCGCAGGCTCCCATGTTAATTCTCATAGGGTATAACGACACGTCTACAGCTGATTAGGGAAAGTTGCCAGATCTAAATTTCGGCAGACAGGTAATGCTTCATATGGGTAAGTGCCTTTTTCTAAAATGGGGGTTGCAGCTAGAAGCACGTGGCCCTGAAGTAGCTCGGAAGTGCAAAATTATTGTTGAAACCATTGTTTGTATTGTCATCCAACAGTAGATTATAACATGCTTAAGTGTTACACGCTTATCGTTTCAGTACCTAATTGTCAGAATTCATTGTTGTTGCTAATAGGTGGTTGTTGCATTGAGAGTGTTTCAGTGCATAGTGTATTTTCTTTATGTTTGGGGCGCATGGCATTAGGCTTGGGCCTCAATAAATTATAGAATGAAATGGAATGGTTCACTAAGAGACGGAGTATCTTTTATTGCAAAGGTTTGTTCGTTTTTTTGTACGGTACACGAATCCAAAATAAATTATCTGTCCCACGACGATAAAAGGGACAATTTTGCTGGACAGAAGGTTAGGAAACGAAATGCAGAGGTGGGTTGCAAAGGTTTGGTCGGTTTTTTTCCGACAAATCCAAATAGTTTTTTTTACGGTACGCGTATTCAAAATGAATTATCTGCCCCATGACCCGAATAAATTTCTCATTACTGGTTCAATAAGACACGGGGTATAGTTTATTCCATAGGCACCTATTAGGTCCTTGCAATTACGATACTGTAATGCTTGTTATTAATTTATTTGGAATGACAATAGCAAATGTGAAAATTACGAATGAGAAAATTCATAGACCTAAAATACATTCAGACAAAAAAGGTAGAGGTGACAATTACACCGTGGGATTTTTTTTTACATTTACAGGCCTATGAAAGTTGTGATATCCACCCAAAACCGAAACAGGTATAAGAGAAGCCGAAACGTTTACAAAAAGGGTCGGCCTTTCAAAGTAGTGATATCATTCAACCAGGGAAAGGCCGCTAAGGTTAATCCTATTAGCCAAGTTAATCGCACCGAATAATACTTTGGACGTTAAATGAAATTTGAAGTTTGCTACCGCTAGCAGCAATCTTCTAGTTTTCATTTAACCTTCGAACTATTAGTATGTCCGATTAACTTGGCTAATAGGATTAACTTTGGCGGCCTTTCCTTAGTTGAATGATATCACTACTTTGAAAGGCCGACTCTTTTTGTAAACTTGGCGGCTTCTCTTATACCAGTTCCAATTTTGGGTGGATAGTATAATGGGCTGCAGCGGCCGAGTGCACGGGCCTCACCATCCCGTCGTACAATCAAGTACCCCAAACTGTAGTGCCATCTGCTGACGCTATTCGCCTTCAAATTCTGGTTGGGGCACCTTTCAAACGTTTTCGAATAGATGGCGTCTCTTACCAAACCTGTCATGTCGCCGTCTGTTGACGGCCTTGGACTACAAGTTCGAGTCGCAGCACTTTTTGCAAAGTTTTCGAAGAGATAACGCCACTTGCCAGACCTGCCGCACCGCTATTTGGATCATATTTTGGCATATTATTGGCACCGAAGCGGCAACAAAGTTTTAGTCGCGTGGAATGTGCCATTGTCAGCGTTTGAGCTAAAAAAAAACAGTGTCTACTAAACCAGACAACTTTAAACCAAACGACGATAGTTTCCTAATTTCGAGCCTCCCAACAGGCCTATAAATTGGCAACCTGATACGATGGAAAGGCGCATTTATTTCCTAAATGCTCACTTCCAGAAAGGAGTTGAATTGTTTTTCAAAGGGTTTCAAAGGGTTTAACGAGCGTTAACCACTCCTGGTCATCTGCCCGAAGCCCTAAGGCCCTATGTCTGAATTGTTTTTAAGTGGGCTGCAACAATCGTTCCTTGCAACAATTCGCAATGCGTGGTACCGAGGTCAATTGTTTCAAAGGATTAACATATACATGGGATTACTTGCTTGCGCATGCGACTTTTTCAGGACTGCACCAGAGGGAAAATGTCACGGGACCGCGTTTTCGGAGGGAGAGGCGGGATAGGGCAAGTGTGTGTGTGTGGGGGGGGGGGGGCAATGTGCGGTACCGAAGTATATTGTTTCAAAGGATTAACTTAAACATGAAATTACTTGCTTACTGAATGCTCGATTTTTCAGTGATAGGGTTTTTAGCCTTCATTCAACCACACTCACGCGACTTTTCCGGGGCTGCACCAAAGGGAAATGTCTCGGGGCGACATTTTCTAACATTAACTATGTTTTTCTTGTACAAGAGTCTGCAAATGAAGTGTATTGAATGGAATTTTTGTGTGGTATACATTGTTTTTATTTAATAATATTATTTTTGTTAATTTTAACAGTAACTGGTTGAAATGAAATAGTCTGAATTTTAGCGACCTCCGTGATGTTGGCCACGGAAGGGTATAAAGAATTTAAAAACTGGGTTAATTTTTGTATTTCAGCTGTTCCCACTAAGCCATTGAGTAATCGACGTATCGTTGACAGTATTTTGTTTCCAGATGGAGTACGAAACTATGCCTGGATACTACCAAATTTAGCTTTCAAGAGCCATGTTTTCACTGTGACAAGCTTTTTCTTGCTCTGTCAAATGGAACGGCAATGGGTAATCCCATTTGTTCGTTTTGAACTGATATTGCCTTACCTTGCCCTGAATAAAAATTCTCTGAAACGAAATACTACCGACAAAATGTCGACGACTCCTCGCCTTAGTTTGAACAGCAGAAAAACAAAAACATTCGAAAAGCCCTACCTGGCCGACACCAAGAGGTAGCCAACAAAGGTCTTTTCCAATTCTGGACGGTTTCCATCATCCACTATACGAAATCAATGTTTACCACTAGACCCATTCAATAAACTTCATTTGTGGGCCACCTCTTAATGAAAAGCACACACATTTACGAAAAAAAAAAACTACAATGACGCACACTATATATGCGGATAAAATTTTACTTGGAAACGAAATAGTGTAAACCTTGCAGAAATAGAGCACCCAAGTCCTGGCAATACTAGTTAATCACAAACGATATTTCACACAAGCTGAAAAAACCCAACTATTTAATTTTTTTCGCATGTCATATTTTAAAGGAGCTATACAGTAAACTTTATAAAACTACTAGACCCACACAAAAATAACATTATTTTCTCCTTCAGCCCGAAATATTAAATTCTCACTACACCAAAAATACCAATCGAACAAAAAAATAAAATGCATTACAACTGCGGTAAAAAGAAAGTTGTTTTTCAAATTGCTTGCATAGGGCCCACATGCAAGCCACTATGCAAGGCTCTAAACATAACCACATTATGATATTAACTACCGCACTAAAAGAATATATTCCGACATTTCAGAAGTTCGGTATTTGAATTTATTTGCACTAGAGCATACGGAGCATAAATATTTGAAGAAATTAGCAGGATGGAGCAGGAAGGCGGTCGAGGTTGCCCTGCCGCCTGGTTTTGTTTTGAATTAGGTCCTTTTTATAATTAGTTTTAAAATTTTCTCATGAATTTTTTGGGCTGTATGATTTGTTGATTTATCCATTTCTATTTACTTTAAAGTGTCAAGTTTGACTTAAGCTACTAGACTTTGATGCTTGGCTATGACGCACAAAGAGTTTAGAAACATAGCATTATTGAGTATAATATGTGCACTCCTAAGGATTTAATTAATAGTAATCTTACTTAGTACTTTTTCTATCGTTCGGCTATCTAGGAAGATTTAAGTCTTGGCAGTGCCAAATCTTCATTTAAACGTCAGCTAAACTGAAACCCAATTAAACCTTCTGTTGGACACACCATCGATGCTACCAAGTAAAAAGTTTTACATTTTTCTGTTTCTGTTAAATTCTGCTCATGAGTTTATTTCCTTTTTCCCCCACTTGTTCCTCAGAACAAGTGATGACTCAAACGTCATGAAAAGGTAATGCCTCATGCGTTAAAGTGAGGAACTTTTACAAAACAACATATTCCTTAAAATTCCGTTTTATTTATAAAGCAGGTACAGAGTGGAAGGTCATATCGTTACGACAATCGATTTAATATTGAAATAAGCAAAATCCATTTAAATTGAGTAAAAACAATATTATTGGTGAAAAGTATAACCATAATCACATTGATTATAACTAAATACAACAATAAAATGAAGTTAATGTTATACAATAGAAGCAAATAGAGAAGTTTTACAATATTCTACCTTTTGCTATAAAGGAATTTAGTATTCAAACTTTAAAGCCCTATTAGGTGGCTAAATTATTTACTTTAAATCTGACAATTTTTGTTCAGCTTGCAAAAGTCCTCTCTAGATATCTTCAAATTTCTAAATGGCTTCCAGAATGATTGCAGTCAGCATCTTTTCAACTTTGGCGACTTCTTGTTGTATTTTCCCTACAGGCAAGGGATGTGGTTTTTCACAAACTACATAAGTTCTTGATTGACAGTCTGTTTTTTCCCAACCAATTTTCGGATATCTCCATGTTGGAAGTTTTAGTTTTCCGCAATGCATCTCTTCTTCACGTGTAGATTGATTATTCCAATAGGAATATTCAACTTCTGATCCGTCATCCCAAAGATATGTCCCACCATTAGCAGTGTGCAATCCCAACCAAACTTCAACAGTATAACTATCAAGTAGCATGTTCTGAATAAATTCCATTTCTGATTTATTAGTAATAGTAAGCAGAGAAGGAATATCAATGTTTTCCTGCATCCTTTGGCAAACCAACAAGGCATCCTTCTTCGGCAGGAGGCCTGCCTCTTTAACCAGTGTTACACATTTTTTGTTGTATTGAGTCCATTCACCACACGCTGCAAAGAAAAAGTATAACTTGAATGACGAGTAAAGTCATCTGTATTTAGTAAGGCTGTACCGAGCACATTTTCCCCTGCCGAGCCAAGCCCGAGCCGAGCGCTTAAAAAAGTGCCTGGTACACCGAGCATAACCGAGAAGATCAGTGTTGCCGAGCAGAACCGAGCAGCGTTAGTAGTCACAGGTTGCTGCCGGGAGTACCAGATTTTCTCACATCTCACATTCCAACTTTTTCATTTTTTTCACATTTTTCACATACACGCTTTTCATTTTTTTTCACATTTTTTACATACCTGCTTTTCATTTTTATCACATACCTGCTTTTCATTTTTTTCACATTTTTTACATACCTGCTTTTCATTTTTATCACATACCTACTTTTCATTTTTGTATCACTATTTCTTCGTTTTCATAATTATATCACACCAGTTTCACAATTCTTTAAAACAATTTTTTTCTTTTGTAGTAACCATTGTAATTTCTTTGTACTTTCACACAAGACAGCAAAAGCTAATTCAAAGCAACTGTGGCAATAAACCAATCCATTTTTTTTTCGTGTGCTAACAACAAACATGCCTACGTAATTCCGAGCCCAAAAATGAAAACGGGATGATTTTGTTTTTTGTTTTTTTTACTTCATTAGTGCGTTTTGCCTTTTTTTTTCACACGTCACTCGTGTGTTTCACATTTTTCGCCTTTTTTTTACCACTTCCAATATTTTACATTTTTCCCACCGGCAGCATCCCTGTAATCAGCAGCCGTGCTAAATGCCAAGCAGGGTCTAGACAGAACAATTCTTTTCACTAAAACAGCCTGGTATAGCAACAACCATAGGCTACTATTAGTTTCGTAAACTGTAATTGATGACATATGGACATGGTCTTTCTGGTGTGGCCAATTAAACCTGCATTAACAACCATTATTATAACAAAACAAGTAATTTTTATTATGAGTTAAATTACTTTTAAGTTAATAAAAGTTTTAACAATTGACCATTCCAAATAATCAAATGAGTACTGCTGACGCCGGATAATCTGCACGAATTACCTGTAAATTTAATTCCTGCGTTTAATTATATGGTATTCGTTCAACCTTCCTGCAGCAGGAACCATGCATATACCATAATCATCAACTGGAATCTGATAAACTGAAGCTTGCGTTCAAGGTCCATTGGCCCCAAGATCGCGTGCCAAGACTAGACGTGAGACCCGCTGCTCGGCAGCGGTTATATGGACGTCATTGCTCGGTGGTGTACCGAGCATTGCCGATCATGCTCTGCTCGCCGAGAATCGGCTCGGAAGCTCGGTATCGGTAGAGCCTTAGTATTTAGGAAGGGTAGTGATCAGTGGGAATTCAGTGTCAAAAGAGTCAATTTAACTATCGAAGTAGCCGTTCCTACCTAAATCTATACAATTGTCTTTGTTCCGAGTTGAGTGATGGCAAATAATAAGCATTGAGTAGCGAAATTGCAATAAATGCCTTGTGTTGAAGAATGCGTTTTCACGTTCGTTTTGTGTAAGCTGAATTATTTTAGGTTTCGTATTTAAAGTTGCAGTTTTACATTGTGTTTGATCGTTGCTGTTTTGTTTTCCATTCAGGTAAATCTTCCGTTACATATCAAAGAGTTTAACGTTTTATATTTGTAAAACAATGTTATTTGGCTTATAGGATAATTCCCAATGTTAAAAAAATCACTAGTTTCGTAATCAGTTTCAACATAAGACAGTGGAAATTCTAATTACTTTACAATTCTATGGCTCAAAAATAGACTTTTATGCAATTACCTGACTTGAAGACAATTTTAATTCTTCTATGGCATGCCAACAGATTTTTTATTAAACATTTTTCATTATCGCATTTTAATTTTCATTATCGGCCTGAATATCCGTTAACGGAAATACTTGGTCGATACTGAAAATTAAATTCCGATAATGAAAAATGTTTTCCGTTCACGAAAAACTGACTCTATGCCTTAAATTTATAATCAGAAATGGAAACAGGGACTTTTCTAGTTCATGGATCAAGTTTTTTTTTAAAGTTGAAATACTTTCATCACGTACAATTTCAGTTACGAAACGACCCCAAATACCGAATTTCTTCGGTCTATGCCAATTCTGGGCGAAACTGTAGGAGTTCACCATTAGACGTTTAACATGGAAGTTCATGCTGAGGCTTACATAAGGACGCAGTCATTGATAAGCTCTGCTGACGAGAATACTGCAGGCACATCAAAATCATGTTCAAAAGGTCCTGGTCGGTATTAATACCTACATTTTACGCTATGCAAATTGAAAATCGGTTCATTGGTTCAATCTCTAGGTGAGAGAAAAAGTTTAAGCCCATTTGGCTTTCCGTGTCAAGAATATTGTAGTTACATTAAAATAACATGCAAAAGGCCCTAGGCCTTCATACCTACGTTTTAAGCTATATAACTTGAAAGGTCCAGTGGTTCGAGCTCCAGATGAGGGCAAAGAGTCCCAACAACAAGCAAATACCGTACTGTGGATGCCGAATGGTTCGATTGTAGCCATTAAAATTTGTAATGCAGTTAAATAGGTACGACACGACCCCGTATACCACAATTCGTTCCTCTATTTCAATTCTGGGCGAAACTATTATAAGAGTTCATAGTTTGACGTTTAAAATGGAAGTTCATGTTGAGGCTTTCACAAGGACCGCTACCGCGGTGCTTGATTCCGTCAATAACGAGGCTTACTAAGATTGGCAATGGATAACAGGTATAACTCACTTGTCAAATACTGGTCTCGGCCAAAGTACACAGTAGAATAAAGACGGGATAGCCAAAGGCTCAAGAGAAAAAAAGTAGAAATACACAGTAGAAAGTGACAACAACTAAAAAACCCAGCTTCCCTATTCACCAGAAGAAACTATACATTCAAAAAAGCTTCAAAAAATAAAAGTAAACAAATAGGAGTTCGTTAAAGATACAATACATAATAACGAAATTTATATTATGGATGTATTGTCAGTATTTTGAAGATTGACACTGGCGTCTATGGCCACAAAACCTAAACGCATATTAAATAACTTTACAAATTCCAGAACAAAACAGTTAAAATTATAGTTAAAAATAACGCAAACCCAAAACAAAAACTAGTTTTATAAACAACAAATAATAATGTAAGTCAAATAACAGATAACCTTTATAGTGATTTGCAAAAATGCTTACAATCTGATATTAAGTAGCTAACAATAGCACAGATTTTTTATGTAACCACCTACAAATAATATCCCTCGTGCGGTTAATGGTTATGGTAAACAAAACAGGTCGTAAACTAGTTTTTTTTCAACAGGCAAATGTAGTAATAAAATGATTGATTGCATTTTCGTATACTCGATTTAGCACAAGTTCATGAAGAAGAAAAATGCTATTAGTGATATGTTGTTATTACAGTATAACTAAAGCGTATAAAGTAGATTCAGAATGTGTTACGCTGCAGTAACTAATTAATATCCTAGTAACCTGTGGGAAGGATTATATGTCCTCAGCGAATACAATTTAAAACGACCCTTTTTCTTACTTTGGTCTTACCGTTTTTTACGTTAGTCTTACCCGTTTTCTTAGGAGAGAAATTATATTCGGCAATACCCACTCCTTGTTTAAAATGACCCGTTATTTTAAGTTTGTATGAAGCTCCTGCAGTCAGCTGTTGGATTAGAAGGCTCTCTTGCTCCGCTTTGATGTCTTTCAATTGTACTTCCCATTGTTCTGCATCAGATTCACGATATTCCACATCAAAGGAAGTGAAGCAGTGGCTGAACTTGTAAAGGTGGATAACTAAGGAAGTGTCACGTTCCACGAGTACTTCTGTCTTCGTTGGGTTATCTGGTGCTGAACAGAGTAATAAAAAGCTATTAAGTAACACAGTCAAACTTACTGCAGAAACATAAATCATATTTGCAGGTCGATAACATACATTTCGATGAAACCTAACAAGTAGTAAATAAATAACCGGAGCTCACTTTTCATTTTTATTTTAATAAAAATTATATAAATTTTTTTCTAATTAAATACCAGGAGCATATAAAGGTATCCGTTAAGAATGAAAATTATTGTTCAGTTTTAGGACCCTGTTGCAGGTGTGTGTCAAATTAAAACGCCTAGCATTGTAATTTCTTAAAATTAAGATTTCTTAGTTATTTTTTTTATTTCAACCTCATACGGAATTGTTTCACGTAATTTTAAGTCGCCACTATTTTGATGTGTAAAGGAAAGCTCTGTGCGATGGGTCGAGTTTACACTATGGCTGAATTTTTATTTTTAATATATTGTCCGTAAAAAAATATATGTAAATAATCATGCGGCTGGATTGTTGAATTTGTACATTAACGGTTTACAACCATTAATTGAATGACATGTCATGCAAACTTTAAAGTTTCTTTTATATGTCAAGCGTTTAGTTGTATCTTAACTTTTGATAAATTTTCCAGATCATTAATGGGACTTATGAATCGTGATGCCTGAATATTCATTGGTGTCTGTAATCTTGATGCTGTATTTTGATAATTGAGTCTAAAAACAACAACAATCAGAACAGTACGAAAGGTTCGTTTGTGCTTTTTCACACTGCGTGTTGCTAAAAGACGAAAAAAAAAATTATGTGTGCTCGTAAGACACTGGTTAATGTAGAATGCCCTTCACAAATTGTTCGTTATTTACCCCTGGAATTACCAAGTCACTATTTGCTAAATTCTTAGAAAATTAGTACAAAAGACAGACAAAAACAAACATTTTAACGTGAACTTCGGCAGCATTGTCATTCGTCTTTTCATACTAAACCTCAAAGGTTTCTTTTGTTGCATCAGCTTACCATCCAGACTTTGTAAAGTATTGATCGGGGGTTCTACAATGTTAATATATGGGTGTGCGTGGATTTTAAGAGTCAAGGTAAAAAATAAAGTTTACTAATCGTATTTTCTCACTTGTCAAAAATAATAAAATGTATCTGCGAATGTCAAAAGATTAAGCTTGGTTAAGATATGAATTTTTGTGCAGGATAAACAGTTGTTAAAACCTTCTTATTAAAGCGTTGTTTGCTTCGAAACCTTGCACTAATACCTTGCTAGTTTTCATTCTTGTTTTGTTTTTGACATCGTATTAAATCTAACACATGGTGCTGGCTCTTTTATCATACACTCTCATCAATAGTTCTGAAATCATTCCAGCTCTGGTATAAAATATCTGTTGCGTAGTATGAGTTCTGACGAAGAATAATTCTCAACAAACGGGTTCTTTTACTTCTTCAACGATGTTACTAGCACTGAATTTACATGCTCATTATAGTGCATGCTCATATAGTGCAAGCCCTTCTTTGCTAAATAAAATAAATAAATCCAAGGGTAAATGATTATCAAAACTTTCTTTGGTAAGTCAATGTGATTGTTACTGTTTTCCTGTTAGAATTTGCTGTGAGTAAGCTATTGCAATTGGGTTTTTATAGTAGGCAGTGAGCCCATCCGTGCCATTTTTGTTATAGTACAGTGCTCAATAATGTTTTAGAATGTTATTCATTAGACCCTAATGCTATTGTTTTTACATTATTTGTTACACCGGTTCAGTGTTGTAATTTAGTGCAATGCCCACTAACGTGTTACGACGTCTTTTTTTATTAAGCCTGGCACCATCGTTTATAAATTGTCTGTTATATTGGCTTATGTTATTTAATAAAATGCCTAATACGCCCGATGCCAATGTACCATTCTTTATTCATTGTTAGTTACCTTGATTCAGCGGTTTTTATTTAGGAAAATTCCAAAATTCGGGTTACTACGATTGATATCATTATAGCTTAGTACTATTGTTTGTATATTGTTCGTAACAATGATTTAGCATTGTTATTTAGTAGAATGGCTAATAACGTTTGCTACGTTTTTTCCCTTAAAACCTAGAATCAATGTTCATACTTTGTTTGCAACACTGATTCAGCGTTGTTACTTAATCCAATGCAAAATAACGTTTATTTATTTTCAGTTTAACTTGTAGTAATGTTTATTAAATTCTTTCTTACATTGGTTCTGCGTGCCTATTTTAACTTCATTGTTGCTGGAGATGTTTTACTTTAGTCGGAAATTGTCTCTGCCTATCCACACGATTTATTTCAAACTGCTTGTGACATTGAGATCGCAAAAAACTTGGAATGACAAATTGTACCGTTGCTGGGTGCTGATGAACCATTCAGCCGTTGCTGAAAAGAGGGACAAAGAATTCGTAATTTGTTGGAATTTTTGTTGGATCAAAGTTTATTTGTTGTTTCTGTTACTAGACACCGTCTCTGAGAAAAATCTGCTTTGAAAGTATGTAAACGTGATTACGACAGTATGTCTAGCATGAAAATAACTGTCATAAGATGTAGAATATTTGAAGATGCTGAATGTGAAACCAGTTTACATCTGGCTGGATTAGCCCCTTTACGAAGAACCCGGCAAGCAACTTGCTTGTACGATTCGCGAGTTAACATATAATGTTTCACTGTCCTACGATCATTAAATGATGGAAGCTGGCCTTATTCCAAGTTGTATAAAGAATAGGAAGAGCCAGCTAAAGAGACATTAAAAATATCACTTCATCCAAATATAAGATTTCACAACAAAACAGTGACTCAAAATATTGCAACATTGTCAACAAAAAAATGTAGCTGGCAACTGTCACAGTGGCACGTTGGAGTATTACTTAACTTCATTATGGGAGACGTTTGTTGTGCATACAGCAACACACAGAGCAACACACAGTTGGCGACTGTATTGCTGCCTGATTGCTGCATCATCAGCAACAATGGTATCACGTGGGCTAGTGGCTGATAGTTTGGAGGGCAAGTAGGAATTAAACAATGTATTCATCACGGGTATCAGGCTAGCAAAGCTCACATTAACTTTGGTATCAACACGGATAACACAATGGAAGAGTAACTTAGAAATACTGACACATGTTGTATGTCCTCCTAAGGAGGCATGTCACAGCAGTTATACTGCTTAGTAATCAAAGCGATAGCACGCCTTTTGTGCAGTTGCAAGTGAGAGTGGCACTAACTACCCAATGGTGGCAATGATTCATTCTATTAACCATGTTTCAAGCACTGGTCTCGCATAATGAGAAATATAAATGAAAGGGACTTCAAGGATTTTATAGATCTAGCTCAGAGTGTCGAGGGATACCTGGTCTACATTAATCCGTGGTACTTCATAAACTTTGAAATATTTAAGTGCAATGAGTTTCAATGTAATAAAACATTCGATCCAAAGAAGATTTCATTACACTTCACTAATCGTCAAAATAATATTTTTTATCTTTGGCATAAGCTTTCGGTTGGTAGTGGCTAAGTGTCATTGTAGGCTGAGCTGCATGACTCCGTAAATGTTTATTCATTTTAATATTTTAGAAAATCACAATCCGTTATGCTATCGCTGTAAATGGTATCCAGCATTTGATTAGTAATTTGGTCTGTAGAAAGTATTCTACAAATGTGTCACAAGAATAAGAATCCAAATCTACTATTTCTTCTTCGGAATTTGGATTTTTTAGATAAGTTTTTCAGACCAAGTATAACGAACCTTATTAACCAAATTTGGTATGAAGTATTTCTAACAGAAGCTTCAGGTTGATAGGATCAGATCAGACCTTTCATGATGTTTCAAGAGGCTTGGATGCTAACAAACACCATCGGTATTTCCGTGTCGTTCGCAAAATGTCGCCTATCCAAAGCAAAACGTGTTCATGGTTCTCGTCAAGGTGTTACACCGTTTCAGCGTTAATATTTGTTATGCTTCCAACGGGCTTTGCCTGCGGCCATGTCAGTACAATAGGGTTTCATTCTTTATTCTCAAAGATGGAGAGTTCAGTTCTTTGAACAGGCAGTTTAGCAAGTCCAAACGGCAATCGGGAACAGGTTTACAACAGTAGGTTATTTATCTTAACCTAGTCCATTTGACTTGCCATCACTTAAATCTAAAGTATTTAAGCAAGGTATCGTGAAAGAAAAAAAATATATACATATATATATATATATATATTTACCTTTCAAACATAACGTTGTAAAGAAAAAAGTGCGTTCCGTTCTTTTAACATCTTCAGTCACAACCAGTTCGTATTGGGTATTTGGCTCCAAATTACGCACGATGAAAGGCTCGGTTGATTTTCCTGTATCATATTGGTAATATGGACGTTGAAAGTATAAATCATAAAAAAATTTTTCAGGCCTCACTGGACAATCGACTGTTACAAGATCTAATCTCAAAGTCACTGAAGTTTCGTGTACTTCTAAAAATTCGTCTGGTCGGGGGTATGCTAGAAAAAGAAATACATGCATCTTATCAATTAATGTTTCGTGTTATGCCTGTGAGTATTTCAGAACATTTGGAATGATAAAAATTTGGAAATAGTTCATTACATACAAGTAAAACAGTTATAAAAAAAATTATCTAGCCTACCCTTCTCTAACACAAACTTAAGTAAGTATTAAGCTAAACTCAACTAATTTCCTCCTGTACAGCCTCACGAGATGGGAAATTTGAATAATGCTACGAGCAAGAATTCAACGGTACTAGAATTCCCCAGAAATGCTACATAGCATACTACCGGCAATAAAAAAAATGCTACCAAAATTACTACATTGTCTACGTTTTATAAAAATACGGGTTGAGTGTGACGAAATCAGCCGTTGTCACAGGTAAGGGTAAAAGTGTGCTGGTGCGTTTGCATTCGAGGGTGTGGTAAACGATTGTATTGAAAAGCTTTCAGAATGTGCTTTATTATGATCCATCGTAAGCCACCATCTTGCGCTCGAGTAAGCTATATCAGCGTTACTGCATGTGACGTGCCTGAGTTCACTGCTTGGATATTACCATTACTCGCACCGCGTGACGTTACTTCACAACGGTTACAACGCAGTTGGGAGCAATGTGCCATGAATCAGAGGAAACAATAGAGATGGAATGGTGGCACCGAGTAAATTACTTGAGCGTCGTTACTACGAGGTGATGATGTCATTTATTGATGGAAACGCTCAAAGGGGATTCCCAGCTTTCAAACGAGACCAATATTCTGACCGTACATTGTGCGGTTATGGAGTTGGGGGATTGCTTGAGCCAAGCATGCTTTTTATCGAACTAACGCAATTGCGGGCTAATTTTGGTTCGTCAGTTAATGAAAAAAACACCAGTCATGGTATTAAAATGATGATAACCTCTTTCGTTATAAGAGACTGAAAATTCAGTCTCCGAAATAGTAATTCAACGGGAATTTTTTTAATTTGTATTTTCTTATTTTTTGGATGCAAGCCTCACAAAATCACCGTTTTAGCAGCTGAGATGTAGAGCTTCGACTTTAAGCTTCAATGGTGGTGGGTATAGTCATGTTCACATTTCGGTTTTTTAAAAAATACACAGTATTTTAAAAATTTCACCTTTGTTTTGTTTTTGTAAACGAGATATAACGAGTATAGGGGAATTTTTACAAAAGTGCAGGGCCTGTTTCTAATTACCTATCGACTCATTTGCCACTGTCATAACTAACCTGGTCTCCCTCCGAAACTTATTTGTACTCCATTTGTATATTCTTCTATATGGCCAATATAGTTCACAGACCACATGTATGTCGTTGCACACATCAAATTCATCATGGTATAAGTGTTAATAGACGGGTCTGGAATTTGCACCACAGACTTGTCATTGCCATCAAGAATTTCATATCCTAAATGGTATGAGGACAATCATAAAAAACGTTAAACATCACATAAGCATTAAATAAACAGGACAGAAAGCCCAATGTGCTCGGTAAGTGACAAATATATACACACAGGTGCAAATCTATGTACGTTTCCTTTAGGATTTAAATGTCATTCTGTCTGAACGGAAATTTAACCCTCCACCTGTGGGACTAAAGGCTGAAGTATTACCGCTACGCCATGCTGACACGTTTAAATGTTAAAGGCTAAAAAACAAACGTAAGAATGAACACGAGCAAGTTTTGACAGAAAGGGTCTAGGCATACAATTTATATCTTGTCAAAATTTGTTACCAAGTGGAGGGGTGCATGGACATAGGTAAAGTGGCATTGTATAAATTAGTTATCACTTTGGTGAGTGATTTAAATTAGACATATCCTGGCACAAAGACTGAGGCTCTAATTCACCATTATTACCTGAGACACCGGATGACAGAGGTGTTAAAGCACTCTGACCCAACTTAAGAACACAGACAAAGGTGTTAATTAATTTCTTAGGCAGTCTATTGACCTCACCTAAGTGTACTTGACACCTTTACCATCTGGAGAGTTTCACATGTTCATATTCTGGTATGCGAGACGCTGCCAACAAAATGAGCTAACCTATCTGATGTTGCTAAAAATTCTGAGAAAAATATATATTTTTTCATACTGTTAATAAGCAGTAAGGGGTCTGTGCTGCATCGTGCTCAGGATCGCTAACTGAGTGAGCGAAGCGCACATTTGATTGACGAAACTTAATTCAGTCAAACTCGGACATGCACATCAGCAACCAAACAGTAATAGTTTTGCAAACGGTACATCCAACACTACGGACTTCAGCAAGAAATACAACATTATTAGTCAGCACAATTTGTTTTCATGCAACGATGCTTGCCCTTGCCAATTTTTAAATCGGTGAATCCAGTGTTTTGCGCCTCGGGATGAGCTGATTGAGTGAGCGAAGCGAAGGAAAAATCAGCGTTTGTTAGCCAGTGTGCACGAAAAGTGAAATGATCAAACCTAATTCGATGAAAGCGTTCGTCAGCCAGTGTGCAAAAAATTTGGGTTGAAAAAACTTAATTCCGAGAAACATAGACATACACATGAGCAACCAAACCGTATCAATGTTGCAAACGTTGCATCCAAGACCAGCCTTGTGTAGCACGGGCTTCCTCTAATCGTGCGTTAAAAAGCAAAGATTCACAGCAAGACAAAAACAAGTATTGCAACAAGAAAACGACGAAAAGCAATGTCTTTGGGAACAATACTTCGACTAACGAATTTACTGGGCGTGACATCAATTGTTTACAGGATATGTGTTATATAATTGCGACACATAATGATTGAGTCCAGCAAAGTCATTGTTGTACTGTGCAGGGTGTCCCCGATTGTTCTCCGGTATTTTATTGTTTATTGTTGTGGGGGGCAGTTTTTTTAGGGTCGCTGTTTCACTGTAGGTGCCACTTGTTGTACATCTTGGTGGTGTTGTAGTGTTTACCTAACGCAAAACAAAACTTATAAGGATTCCCGCCAAGCTTTTCGGCCATGGGAAGTCGTGATATCACACGCCAAGCTCCCTCGCCAAGCTATTCCCACCGAGTAATAGTCCGAAGGTTAAATGAAATATCTAAAAATTGCTTACTGCGCAATTTTCAATTATTTCATTTAACGTTTGAAGTATTAGTCGGTGGGATTAACTTGGCGAAAGAGCTTGGCGTTTGAAATCACGACTTCACACGGCCGAAAAGCTTGGCGGGATTCATTAACAAATTTTGTTTTGGGGTAGATATCAGTAATTTTTGGTCCACACTGATGAAATCCATTTTTTTCTTAGTAATTATGAAATGGAGATGCCAATCTAGTTTTCTGGTCCATTTCTTTTTCTTCCTTTTTTTTTGGTTTCGTTAGATTTGGAGGACAGCAGTCACCTTTTTTCATTTGAATAGCATTTTTATTAATATTGCAGTATCTACTTGCAAACGCATGAATTTCTTTAATTATCAGTTTGGCATTGTTTCATAAAAACAATGTTTAAAACAATGCAAAACAATCAATTTGGACCTTTGGAGCTCCCTAACCCCTGAACCACTTGACCAATTAGAAAGCTCCACATGAAAACATTTCCAGAGCAATAAATGTAAAATGAGCTAAGAACCAGGTTTATTTACCGCATGGAAGACTTTACTTTCGTGGTACAAAAAAAAGCGTTAGTAGTAGTAAGAATTAAGCAAATATTAACGTTATTCACGTCGTTTTTTCAACAAGAAAACGTTAAGCTATGGGTCTAAAAGTGACTTTTATGTTGTCAGGTGACCAAAGTTACCCGATCAAACAAGTTTCAGCCTTTTCTGTCGCATTGTTATTTATCCTCACATGCCTGAAAACAGCCAAACTCCCTTTGCTGTAAAGACGCAACGTGTCTAGTGGTCGCCATGCTTATATATACATATTATCTGGATGTTATCGTTTCATCTTGGCGGACGACACACTAGCGTGTGTTAGGCAAATATCAACGGTTTTCAGGTCGTTTTTTTCAACAAGAAAACGTTAAGCTATGTGTATAACAGTAACTTTTATGTTGGCAGACGACCAAAGTCTCCCGATTAAACAAGTTTCAGCCTTTTCTGTCGGATAGTTATTTATCCTCAGATGGCTGAAAACAGCCAAACTACCTTTGGCACAACGTGTAGTGGTCGCCATGCTCATATATACATATTATCTGGATGTTATCGTTTTATCTTGGCGGGCGGTCTTGATAGAATAGATGGTATCGCATCTTGCTGTAGAAACGTTACAAATTGAACTCTTTTGCCTGAGAGCTCGGAATTCGCTTCAGTCTCGGTGATGCTTGTTTGGTAAGTATTTGATACGATCTTCCTTGATTTTATTAAAATGTCTGCTCGTTGCAGTTGATTTATCTTGAGGCAGGTTATTGTGAGGCTGATCACTCGCATATTGTTTCGTGGTAATTTATTTTACCTAATGTAATATTAAGCCATGTTTAATATTCTTGCGTTAGTTATTAATCGTCACACGTTATGCTAATTCTCATTCCCCGTTAAATACCCGTGTTCCTTTTTCATTGGAGTGTTCCTGGCTCATCGACTGAGAATAGACAACGTCACTCTTGTCTGCCGCTCCTCGTCAGCGGGGTCTGACGTCACAAAACACGATGGTTTGACTTCTTCACGTCGTGGGCTGCCGTGTCTCATTTTACAACTACAAGTATATGGTTTTCTTGTCCTTCAACTTCACTTCCATAGAAGATGGCCATTTTGTGCACGATGGAGCTTCTTTGTGGTTCACCGCATGCAATAAGGTAACCGAACTTGCTATTCTTTAGCCTTATTTTCAACCAAGCTGGTAGATACTCCGTTTGTTGACGCCCTAGGCAATTGGAATGACTTAACCACGTTGTAACGAGGTTTGGCCTTAATTTTGTTACTTAACACCGACGCTCTCTTGCGAGCTAGGAAATGACGTTCTACTATCTGAAGACCCGTTATATACCCTAGGTTGGTTAACGTAACACCAGTACAAATTACTTGGCTAACTCTTGTCCATTTCTTATTTGTGCTCATAGCGTCCACGACACTTCG
>JAHWFP010015717.1:16141-40904 GCA_023313725.1 Lithobius niger | reverse complement strand
ACTCTTGTCCATTTCTTATTTGTGCTCATAGCGTCCACGACACTTCGTTGTAGCCAGGATATAGCTGCGTGACTCACTCTAGCCTCTAGAAATGGTTAAACCCACATTTAAATACGTCAGCATTTACTGCGAGATGTCGGGCTATTGCGCCTAAGTACGGCCTACTCTCAAGCAGTTGTTTCAACCTGGTAGCTGGCCCATGTTTTGAAACTTTGCCGTGAGTTGGCTTTGCTGCACCAATCTCCGTATTTTTACGCAACTCTCATTACTGCCTCAGTCAGACGACAGAACGCCAACCTGTTCATTGTTCAATATTGTCCCCTTATTTAATTCCAATTATAGTTTTCTTGTCTTGGTAAATTGCTATGTCTATCACCATCGTAAATCTATAGAGCAATCCAGCTCATCACCCCAAATAAATGTCACCCAATACTTTTGCAAACTGAAGCATGCCTTGATATAATTTTGACTATCATTAGTTCTTAAGTTCTTGGTTTATTTTTGTTTAAACTAATACGCTCCCTCTCCAAAGGATTCGTAACGTTGGGCCCGGAAGCTCTGCGCTTGGTAAACTAAAAAAACTCACCCCCCCCCCTTCAAAACTAAACCAAATCGCTACAACTTAACGCCCCTCGTCCCTGTCGACAAATAGACGATAATGGTCTGCAAAAAGCTGCCGTCCTTGAATAAACCTAACCTAATCTAACCTTGTTTAATAAAACGGGAACCAGAAATGGTAGGGCCTTAGGGCTTCGTCAGGCAGATGACCGAAACACCATACATATTTACCGTATAAATGAACAGATTGAAGCGCTAAAAATTGACCGTTTTACATATTTCCGCGCTCTAAAATGAACTGTCCGTGGATTTATAAAGGTGTTGGAGCCATTTGCAATCAATTTCAGAAGGATATCGCGTATGGCAGATGTATAAACTTTAGCCGATTTAAGTAATGGGCAGGTATGTAAGAAGCAAATACGTGTGAATTAAGTCGTTGAGATTAAATGGGAAGAAGTATCAAAACCACCTATTTGTGGGAAATGCAAAGACAATGACTCAGACGCGAAAAACGTCTTTTGGTTGTAGTCATCACGGCTAAGCAGTGTCGTAACTCATAATAGTTGGCAAATAAGTTGATGTCATTATTGACTTGAAAGAGTGTGGCGAACTGCATACAGTAATACAATAAAGAATACTAAATGTTACATACCTGTAATATCACTCGATTCTTCTGTGTAGTAATCCCACCTAAGCGTGGCGCTTGTCGTGGTTGTGTTCACGATTTCCAGTCTCCTCCAACTATTCGTACCTGAAACGATAACAATGAGCTAAGGCGTACATTACGCATTAGTGAATGAGATGTTAAACAAAGGAATAATGTATAGTATATTGCTTATAAATTAGAGAACTTTATAAGAAAGTGTGGTTTTCTGTTGAATGGTTCATTAAGCTTCGTAAACTGTACCTTCTCAGTTCCGCATTAAAGCTATTCCCGTGATAAATCCACTATCACCGTGCTTAAAAGTATCACGCTTTTCAACCAATAATCCGCAATATTGTTACGGAGCTTACCTTGCATGGTTTACCTGGGTAAGTCAGTAATGGTGGGCATATGACAGTGTGGGAAGTAACCTAAAACTGGTAGGCTGCTACCAGTCGACGAACGCAATCACTGCATAAGTCCTTGCTAATTTCAGGAAAAAAATTCGACGAAATTTGAAGTTCAACCTGCGTTTACCTTATTGATCGACGGATGCAAGTGTATAGATTTCAACGACAATCAATAATTTTAGCTAGAATTACACCAGACCAAACGCCGGTCATGTATTAACACCAAAGTTCTAATATAATAAAAGAACATATTCATGTCGTACACGGTCTTGCTTGTATTCTTTACTTCCGTAGATGTCCGAACTCAACCAAACCAGAATTAACAACAGTTAGTCAAATCTGAAGGTTATGCCAAGTCAAATGCAAGTGCCTTGGATAAGGTGACCACTGTTTTCACACTATACATTTCATTGCGTCGGGAGATAACATCAAACACCCACAACCCAGATCTTTTCACTGTAACATAATATTAGCCTCCATTAGAGAGAACCATTACCGAGACTATTCTTTTACCTGGCCAACAATGTAAGCACCTCGGTCCTCCTGCTGTAATGCATACAATCCATGCTCCGGTACAGCGTATGACAGCCATGGTAACTGGTGAAAAGACGACTTCAGGGGCATGCTATCAAACCTTTTAGACACATTAGTAGTAAAATACAATTACGCGAATGAAATACGGATGTTACCCGTAAAAATCGTAATGCTCTAAAGGAAGACATTAGGACATGTTAATGACACGTAAAGGGCATGTAAAAATGATGTACGCCATCAGAGTCACACTAATACGTATACAAGAATCTCCAGCATCCGAAAAAGCCAAGCAGGAGATGGAGATTCTTTTAGACGTATTAGTGCGATGCCGGTGGCTTATATGACTTTTTTGGCTGTTCCTTTAAAGCACTAAGTTTTTTAAGGCTTACTCCCGTATTTTATATGCATAAACGTTTAATAGTCTATTTTTTTTCTTGTCCCAACAACAACAACAAGAATACTGTAATCACCTTAAATTAACTGTTTATATTAGAGTCTGGGGTTTTTTGTGATGCATACTTTTGCGCTATAAAAATTGAAAAAAGTTCACTGGTTTGATGTCCAGCAAAAATTCCATTGAACAACAAGAAAAAATATTGTATCCACATTTGCATAGCGTTCAAACGGCCCTAGGATTTGTTCATACATATGTTTCAAGCAACAAAACACTTGAACATCGGTTCATTGGTTCGATGTCCAGGTGTAGTACAGCTGTTAAGGGCTGCACATCTAGCCAAACATCGAGCTAAAAACATGAAATTTGGTGCAAAAACATTCTTTGCATACAAATCGAATGAGCTATAGAAATCCCTCGAGATACCTCTTTCCCACCAAACAATCACTAATTTTGTAAATCTTACTTTTTAAATATAGTTCTAGCCTTTTCGTACAGAAAATGCGTGTGAATGATTGTAGCAGATTTTTGTTGTTCTTGGAATAGCGTGTAAAAAACTTTAGGAACACAATTTTCTTATGAAGTTTGGCATTTGACTCTATAATTCTGTTATTGTCTTTATACGATTTTTGTACATTTAAGTTAATTGAGGATTTTAATTGCTCTATGCTTCGAAAACGCGGCCATGATACCAAACTCCATAAAAACCGTTTAAACTTAAAGCAAATCAGGAAACGTACAACTCAATATCACATGATCATG
This sequence comes from Lithobius niger, assembly GCA_023313725.1. Taxonomy (NCBI): domain Eukaryota; kingdom Metazoa; phylum Arthropoda; class Chilopoda; order Lithobiomorpha; family Lithobiidae; genus Lithobius; species Lithobius niger. The sequence continues at coordinate 37,603 of JAHWFP010015717.1, read as the reverse complement.
ACTTGGGGCTTTATAGTAGTATATCTTGCAGTTTGTCTCAAAATATTTTTATTGCTTTCCTGTAATTAAGGATGAAATTGGCCATCGAGCAGGAAAGGTCCAACGCGTACCTCCCTCTTACTGACAAAACTGTAAACTAGACCATGACTATAAAAGTTAGTCCATGCTCCTTCTAGTTGTTGACATTTAGAGCCGTACTGTTAATTTTTAACATTCCGTTTTTGTTTATTAATGTGTGTTACTTTAAGCATTGCAGCTAAACTAAAAAAAAAAAAAAACACTGCAATTGACGGCACTGCCTGCAATAAGAACAATGTACAATTCACTGAACCTAGAGACGAAGTATAAATTCCGTTTCTATTTTTTGATTTCACGTTTTTTATTTTTATGTGTGAAAGGAATCGGGGAATAGTAAGCATAATTTCAAAATGGCTGCATGAATGCAAGATGGTGGGCATTACAGAATAATAATGACGATGGCATTATTAACAGTTTAATTGGAAAAAAACTGAATCGTCTCTTTTTTAAATTTTAAGGAAATCGGTTCTATGTAAGCATAATTTCAAAATAGCTGCCATATTTCAAGATGGCGGCCATTAGAGATTGCTTTTGTCGATGGCACTCTTATTGTTTTAATTGGTATCACAAAACAGTGCCGACATTTTTACTTTGAAGGAAATTAGACAATAAGAAGTCAAAAATTAAAAAATAGCAGCTACATTTCAAGATGGCAGCCGTAAGCAGGTACTGTTGACAAGTGCACGTTCATTATTTCACATTACTTCAAGTATTTCATCTCCATTCTATACTTGAAGGAAATCGGACGATGATATGCATAGTTTCAAAATGACCCTCTGATTTCAAGATAGTGCCATAAGTAATTACTATAGAAGATGATAAATTTATTGTTTCAACTGGTATCACAAAATATTCGAATAAGAAGGAGGATGTAGAAATTTTAGGCTCCAAAGTAGAAATTTTAGATTTGGTCGAGACGAAGCTTCCGGCTGGTGTCGTCCCTGTAGTTAGCGGGTTTGCTGGAATAGCGGGCCTTGGTAGGTCGGGGGTGAGAGTTCTCATCAAGGAAGGGGTGCCTTTTTCCGCCCACGCTCTCCCTCTCCCCTGTGGGGGTATTGATGCCTGTGTGTTTCGGCTGTGGTGGAAGGGGGGATGGGGATGGGTCACGGTGGGTGTGTTGCATATCACAGGCCATGTGTCGCAGCGGGATTTGGTCGGTTGGGTGGGGTCCCTTTCTGGGCCGGTGATTTTAGGGGGCGATTTTAATGCTCACCATTGGCTTTGGGGCAGTGGTCGGTGTGACACTCGTGGTCGTATCATCGCGAGTTCTTTGGACCAGTCTGTGGTGCAGGATGGGACTCCAACGTTCGTGCGCCGGGTTGCGGGGGTGGTCCAGGAGTCGGTCCTGGACATGTTCCTGTGTACCAATGGGCTGGTGGCACGGTCCTCCTTTGAAGTCTCCACCGATCTTCGGGGGAGTGACCATTTTCGTGTAGCTTTGACGTGGGGGGAAGAGGGAGGCAGGTCATGGATCGAGTTGTGCGGTCTAGCCGTCCGGTGGTCGACTCTGGGGACTTCGCCCCATGGGTCAGTAAATGGGTTAGGGGGAGAGGTGGGAGGAAGAGTTGTTGGGGGGAGAGAAAAGGAGAGGAAGAAGGGCCTGGTGGACACCTGTCTGTGTGGTGGCAGTCTCTGATAGGCGGAGGGCGTGGCAACGGTTTTTGCGGTTGAAGTGTGACCAGAGGTGGTTTGAATATGTAGGCATTGCTCAGGAAACTCGGTTCCTTCTCCGAAGGGAAAAGGCTCAATTTGGGGCTAGGTTATGCGACCAGGTGTCACGGGGGCTATCACTCTCTCAGGCGGAGTGGGGGTTTGCATCCCTACCCTGCGTCTGGAGTTCAGCTTCTCCCTCGATTCTCTCCCATCGGCATTCATTGGGGAACTGGTGGCAATCTCGGTTGCCCTGGACATTGCGTCTGATCTTCATTTGCAGGACTTCTGTGTCCTTATGGACTCACTGGACGGCTTAGATTTTCTTCAGCGATGTTTCCAGTCGCTGCACTGTAGCCACCCGATTGCGCTAGACATTGGTTGGGAACTTTTTATCATGCGGCAACGGGGTCTTGATGTTTCAGTTGGGTGGGTACGGGGGCATTCGGGTTCATTCGGTAATGAGTTGGCAGACAGCCTAGCTAAACGTGGTTCCGGTGGGGGCTAAAATGCGATTTGCTTCGCTCTCGGCCCTCGGGATCTGCGCCCGGTTTATGAGAGGGCCTACAGAGAAGAGTGGAGCATTGACTGGGCCTCTGGCATCACTGGCCCACAGTTGTTTGGTTTACATCCATCTACGGCATGCCCGCGGCTTCTAGATGGCCTCTCGCGCAGGGATGCGGGTCTGATGTCAAGGCTTCGCACTGGGCGCATTCAACTGCGGGCCCATATGTTTCGGCTTGGCTGGGCTAGGTCGGCTCATTGCGTGTGTGGGCAGGGTGATGAGACCGTTAGGCACTTTCTCTTGGAATGCCCCCGGTGAGTGTTGCACCGGCGATTTGTTAGTCATGAGGGGGACCCCCTCCTCACGTGTCTGGGGGTTCCACCACATTCGTCGGGGGGGGGGGGTTGGCTACAGTGCGTAGGGTGGTTAACTCAATCTGCAGGGCGACGCAGCGTTTTGACGTCTGACTGGCAAGTGTCATCTTGTCTTTCCTCTTCTTCCTGCTCCCCAAGCATTCTGACTATAGGGGTGTGCGGGGGAAACCTGGAATCTTGTCCTCTTGTTGTGCATTTGCTTAGGTTAAGTAGGTTAGTTAGTACGTAGTATAATGAGCGAATGGTGTAAGCCCAATAGGCTCAATAAACTATCACTACAAAATATTGTCTGCTAGTTGTTCCCCGGCGTAACATACTCAAGTCTAGCTGATTCCCTCTAATTCAACTCGGCTCTAATAGTCAGCTTTATTGAAGCAATAGTGTTTGTTTTAATTGTTACAGCGCATATCCGTTGCCATTGTCAGCCGCTCGCCCTTTTTCTCAAATGTCAAAAAATTTATTACAGGAATCTAAAGGTCCGTGACGATACAGCTCGTGGTCCTTGTGTAAACATGTCAGCATGAACTTCCATGTTAAACGTCAAACATTGAAATCTTTTAGCCCAGAATTGACATAGACCAACGAAATTCGGTGTATTGGTTGGTATCGTAACTATTTCACTGCATTACAAATTTAATGAGAACAGTCAAACTGTTCGGCATTCATAGTATGGCCATTTGTTTTTGTTGTTTTATTCTTGTTGTTGGTATTCTTTGCCCTCATCTGGAAATCGAACCAATGAACCGAATTTCAAGTTTTATGTAGTGAGGTAGTTTAGTGATTTTATCAGGACACGTCGGACAAAAGCATGAATTTTTTTGTGTGGCATAGTTAGTTAGTGTATGGGCAATGAAAAAATGGGCTGCTCCAAGCAATCTGAAGTAGGCCTTTGTGCCAAATTAAGTTGATAGTAACAAAAGTAAGTACAGGAATGCACTTTTCACGACCATTAATAAACCGATCAATATAATACGCTGAACTTACTACAGGAGTTTTATACATCATTTATGACAAATAACTTCCAATGAGAATATGTCGGAAATCCAACAGGAAGTGAACACTTCCGGTAAATAATCTTTATCATGTAACTCAAACTTTTTAACCGATAGGTCTCAAAATTTGCAGGCATATTCTATAGACCATTTACGTCAAATAATATCTAATGACTTTTTATCCTAACCCTATAGGCTACCGGAATTGGTAGTAAATGTCAGTCCTGGTAGGATTTCTTTGCCCAGATGCATAATTTGTAAACTGATTAGTCAGCAAGCTCCAATTTGTCACATACCTTTTTTACATCTATAATAAATAATGTTCTATTACAAACTATAACAACTACGGGAAGTGAATGAGTAGACGATGACATTTCCAGTGAATAATCTATGACATAGCTTCCCTATTTTGCTGGCCTGTTCAGTGACATGGAAGAAAATAATTCCGAAGAAAATTAATTTTCTTTATATTTCAGGCTGTGATGAAGCAGGGACACTGGAATTAAACCGTTGACTTAGCCTCAAAACACAGCGAACCCTGTACTCAGTTCTAGGTCCTAGAACGGCAACGATCAAGCATAAGTACAAGAAACCCCTTATATGAGGGGCTCTAAGGGAAAGGCTCGAAACCCCTCAGATAATACTCCTCGGCCTTGCCTTCGAGGTTATTGTTGCATCTGTCGAAGGCACAAATTACGTAGTCCTAACCATTGTTGCAAACAGTGGTTATAAACAATACTGATATCATGTCCTTGAATGTCCTAGACTGATTATCGGAAGTCAGATGCATATATTAACATCTGGTAGTTGTTCTACCATAGGAGTTAAGTTGTGTTTGGGTGGATAAACAACTTGACTAAACCGAAAGTTTAAAAGCGCAGCATCAAAGGACGTACCGCCACGCCAATCGGTACTCGCGGCCGCGCGATCGGAAATTTCCACCCAACGCACTAGGTTTAATCCCTCTAACCCATCTTCCACAAAGCGGAGAAAGCAGACGACACCTAGTATAACGCGGTACTAAACTGGTATAACGGTACTAAATTAGATTTAGTATTTTTTTCAATTTTTCTGCTGCTACGACATTTTAACTTGGTTAAACTTACTGTTGACACAAGAAGATGACTCATTCTACACCGGTTTGCTTGCAAATATCATGCATTCATAAGCACCCCGTCTCGTGTGTTACAAAATACGATAGTATGAACTGCCCCAACAATCGGCGTTAAGGTTTCGTTCGACTGTCAAACTTTGTTACAAAACACAATGGCACCTACGCCTGGCAATATAACAATCTCTTATCTTACCTACGTTTGGTACATCATAAACAACGTAGTACAGGGCGTATTTCACAGAAAATTCCACCGCCTATTCCATTCGTCTACGAGCGGCTCAACCGCGATACCTCATTGCGGCTTGGTTAGGCGGAAGTAGCAGACGCGCTTTGTATTCTGGGTACATTCATGAGTCACGCTTGCCATCGAAGACTACACACTTCGGCTATGCATTTGAGCTGGGAGTTGCTTATCCATTCAAACACAACTCAACTCCTATGGTTCTACTTTGTCATCGAACAATATTTATTAAACTAGTTGTGCCCGTGAGCATGCTGCGCGCACCCTCCTGGCACCCTCTCCAGCACGCCCCGAAAACGCTACCCCGTGACATTTCCCCATTGGTTCAGCCCTGGAAAAGTCGCATGCGTATGTTTGACTGAAGGCTAAAAAAAGCCATGAAAAATCCAGCATTCAGTAAGCAAGTAATCCTATGTTTAAGTTAATCCTTTGAAACATTCACCTCCGTGCATGGCGACATTGTAGCAAGCAACAATTGTTGCTGCCCACTTAAAAACAATTCAACTCCTTTCTGAAGTGAACATTTAGGAAATAAATGCGCCTGTCCATCGTATCGGGCTGCCAATTTCGAGGCCAATTGGGGGCCTCGAAATTAAGAACCAATCGTCGTTTGGTTTAAAGTTGTCCGGTTTAGTAGACACGGATTGTTTTTTTTTTTAGCTCAAACGCCGACAATGGCACAGTCCACGCGACTAAAACTTTTTTGGCCCTTTACTACAACAACAATACCAAAAAAAAAAAAGATCTAAAAAACGGTGCGGCAGGTCTGGTAAGTGCAACCATCTCTTCGAAGACTTTGGAAAAAGTGTTATAACCCGAACTTGTAGTCCAAGGCCGTCAATAGACGGCGACATGACAGAAGCATGTTCGAAGACATTGGAAAAGTGTCCCAACCCGAATTTGAAGGTGAATCCCATCAACAGATGGCACTACAGGGTGGGGTACTTGATTGCACGATGGAATGGCGTGGTCGGTGACTTTGCCGCCTGCTTCGTATTATATATGTAGATACGTAAGAAAGGTACTTACGAGAAAATTTTGGAACCTACTGACTAATCTGTTTAGAAGTTATGCATTAAGTGACAAAATCCTAAATAATTTTTATTTTTACCGTATAGTCTTTTAATTTTTCGATGCCATGGTAATTATTACCATACGATTGAAAATTAGTAAAGGAACATACACAGCGGCATCTCCCGGCCAATTTCAGCAATGCGTGGTTTATTCGCCGCATTTAAGCCAGAAGTCGCTGGCGCAGCATCGCCTATAACTTCTCGTTGGAGACAAATAATTCTACGAACTGTTAGACTGGTAGCATTACGTTATAAATGTATTAAAACCTAAGAAGGTGTAGTCCTTTTGTTATTATTTATTTTGAATTGGGATAAACTATGATAAAACAGCCCTCTAGCTTTTGTGGATAACACGGCTAAAAAATTTTTCGCACTCAGCTTGTACCCAAACTAAAATTAACTCTTGCAAATAATTTGAAAAAGTACTCCTCACGCTACACACTCGGGATATATTTGCAAAATAATTAGCAATCGTTAGTGTTTATAGGTTACAGGATTCGTACTAAAACAGAAGCCATATTATCGACAAACGCTCTATGGCTATTACACCTTAAATCTTTCGAAAACTACTGAAGTGTTATGCCGTAAGTCAGTTGTAATTGGACGAATTTAGTACACAATCAAGAGAACAAATTTCTGCCAGGGAAATTATCTCATAAGTTATCCAAGCTGCAACTGTACCTCTAGCTTATTTACTTAGGTGACATCGCATGATGAGTTAACTCTTCATGAGTTATTCATAAGCTGTTAACAATAAGCGGGTGAGTGCAAACTCCATACACATTATGGGCATAATCAAACTGAATCTTAAAAGATAATTCGAAAACAAAAACTAACTCGTTTGATGATCAAGGTAACGTTTAACTGATTCGAAGTCAAATCGGCTAAGGTACGTAATTAAACTTTCCAGTAAGGTTTCAGATACGGCACTGTTGCTGGAGTGTTTAGTCCACAAGAAACATTACTGCTGTTGTCAAACGTTTTTACCATTTTTACTTTTGTACACGATAAATTAGCTAATGATTGGTGCATCGTACACGGCTAAATGACATCGCTGGAAAATGTTAAAAAAGTAATTGTCTTTGGGCGCTGAGTACAGCTCTATATGTAATACAGGCCTACCGGGGGGGGGGGGGGGGACAGGGGGGCCCCCCCCCCCCCCCCCTCTAAAAAAATGTTAGATGGGGCGTAAAAACGATACTTGAAATAACATAAAAAGTACGAACTTTCCTTTCCTTTCCTTCTCCAGATGTGCTTGTTTTTTTTAATGATGTGTCCATATTTTATTGATACCACACTAGTTTCGGCGGAAACCACAAGCTATTCGTTTTGTTGAATACATTTTTTGGATTAATTTAAACGGCAAAAATAACCCACCAAGACTGCTACGAAGAGGACGGTCGACCCAGCTCTGCAGCGAAGCCGAACCTAGTGGAGCCACTACGATGGAGTCTCAAGCATCGTTGTATTAACCTGAAGTCCTGCTTTTGTTTTAGCTAACATCCCTGATAGAGAGCAGCGGTGATATGTTTTCTTCTTTGGCAGACAGCATTAAAATAACAACGCTTCAAAACTACCGAAAACAAATGAAAAATTATGTGTCTTAAATGGGAAAAAATGTACGAACCCATTTCTTTCCCGCTTTTTGGATGAGTTTTGATGTGATGAATCGGCATTTACACAATTTTTAAAAGGAAAACAGGGATTTCCACTTTTACATAACGGCTTTTAAACCAGAGAACTGTACCGAATTGTATGTCATGCTGCAGGTATGAGACAAATCGTGGAGAAGGCGTCGCAACATTTTCCTCAATCTGTAAGGTTCAAATCTAGATTCGAAGTTGGCCACAAACGGCGAACTGATATACCCCTCAGGCTGGGAAGAAATTATTTTGTAAAGTTATAGCTAGATTAAAAGTGACGGTCAGCCTACATTTTTTTCAGTTACCACTTGCTAAGCAAACTTCATGTTTTTTTTTCTAATTTACGAAAGACTACACATAAATAACCCAGCAAAAAAGTACTTTGTTTCAGAACCTTGTTGGTAGCCTGTATTTAGAGTTAAATTTTAAAAACCAACAAAGAAACTCGGATCGATCCACTTGCAAGTGGAACAATTCCCAAACTAAAATCCTCTACTGCATCACGCATACCTAATCGGCTTTAAATAGGCCTACTTGAAGAAATAATTTACACAAGATTAATCATACAAACTATATACTGAAAAACGTTAACAAATTCTAGTACCACACAAAAATGAAATAAAAGAAAATAAAAGTGCTTTATCCTTGTACAACTAGCCAAAATTAGTGCGAGTCCTTGAAAACTACAAATATACTGGAAAGTAATAATGAAATTCCATGATTTTAAAAGTGCTTAAAAATCTTAAAAAATGAAGTATGTGTCATCAGTGTATACAGGGTGTCCCATAAGTGCCAGTCTCCCTTCACAACTTTTGAAGGGATTGAATGAAGACAGGAAAACAGTGGCAATGTAGGTTTGGTTAAAGGATCTACCTTTGTGAACAAACGGTATTTTGCCTGGGGGGCCCCCCCCCCCAGCCCCAACTCAGAAATTACCAATGGAATGGGGGTAAAGAATAACTTATTTGAAAGGTCTTCAGTAGGCAAGTAAAATGTCGCAATGATTGCTTCGATACGATGAGCCCGTCCAAAATGGCGGCCGGTCAGACATTTCGATTTTCCTCTATATCCATATACGTTATTCAGGCTAAAGACATCGTAAAGGGACGTAGATGGCAGCAAAGTGCTTCGTTCAATTTGGTTGGATTACACCCATAACGTCTTTTGCAATTTGAAATCCAGAGTTTGCGTCTCAATGCCAACCCCCCCCCCCCCCCCAGGCTCTCTCTAGGAAGTGAGGTCCATGCGCATGTACCTTAACATGAGTAATTCCTTTTAATCCTTTGAACGTTTAATGAACACAATGTTTAACTAATGGAAAATGTTTACCGTCCCAAGTGTATGTTTCGTTTCGCCAGTAGCAAAGCAATGTCCGTCAGATTATTATTACAAGAGAGCCCGGGTTGGAGGGGAATGTGGCTCAGACTTCGGGTTTCAAACTGCAAATGACCTTGTGGTTGTAATCCAATCAAATTGAACGAAGTATTTTGCTGCCACCTACGTCCCTTTGCGACGGCTTTAACTTGAGTAACACATAGGATGCAGAGGAAAATCCTAATGTTTGAATGGCCGCCATTTGGATGTGCTCATCGTATCGATGTAATCATTGCGGAAATTTATTCGCCTAATGAAGACCTTCAAATAAGGCATTCCTTTACCCCCCATTCCATTGGAAATTTCTATGTTGGAGGCCCCCCAGGAGGGAGCAGGCGAAATGCCGGTTGTACTGAAAGGTAGCTCCTTTAACCAAACCTACATTGCCAGGGTTTCACTGTCTTCATTCAACCCCTTTGAAAGTTGTGATGGGGGACTGGGCCTTTTGGGACACCCTGTATAATGAACGTAACCTAGACGACGTGATTGAAGAATGCTACAAACTTTAGCTAAGAAAGCATTCGAGTGTGCAGCCTTACATTGTCCGCACATTGTTCTTCCTTTTGTTTAATATGAAAAGTTTTGAAATTTTGGTTTTTGATTTAATTACGTTTACGTGCTTAATGGTTAGACACAGAAATAAGGTTTCCGTAGAATAAACAGTACAACTACTCACAACGATACCTGATATTTACAAAAAAAAATTATTTGTGTTCTTTTACTGTTTTGACTTCTGATTAGATAAACCTTACATTAAACATCAAACGAGTTCATTTTTGTTTTCAATTCGTGCTACTTTGGCATACCATGCAGTTAGATTAGCTTGTATTAATGTTTTGTATCTTTATCAATTTCTTGCATCTGGCATTTGCTGATTGGCAGTGTTGCATAATGACAATATTTAAAACAATATAACACAATCAATATGGTCGTTAGAGCTCTGAACCCATAACCCCTACCACTTGAATAATTAGAAAAGGGCTTGTGGATAGGGTACACCTGAGGATCAATACATGTAAATTGAGCTAAAGACCATCTTTATAGGACATAGGAGCTAAAGACCATCTTTACGGGTCTTAGTAGAAACGTGTCATGCCAACAACGAGAACAAGCCAAAACCGGATTTTATGGTTTCAGCTCAGATCTAGATCTCCGATTTACTCCATTAGCTTTTATAAATTTTACTATGCTTGTTGACCAAATCCAACAAAACTTATACGGCAAATTTAATCGAAAAATATCCACAGACGGCAGAGGTATTAAGCATCAAAATATCGGCGTTATGATGGGAGGTTGAGGTCAAACCTTAAAGTAAAGGCTACCACTTTACTGATATTAAGCATCCCCGTGTTCTCCATTTCCTACTCGTTAAAAGTTTGCTACCATATAGCCTTTCAGGGATTTTGGTCTAAATACGAATTAGCAATGTCCAGTTCAGGAAACCAATGGTGAACCTATAAGAAGCATGATTTTTTTTTACAAAAGCCTAATTTAATAAGACTGCCATATAAGAATTTTCTCTATATAATCATACAAGTAAACAAGCTGCTACTATACTATCAGTCGGTTTCATTTCTCCTTAAAATCCTGTAACTTACTGTGATTCGTAAATGAGAATTATTATTAGTTTTTATACACAGTTATAAGAATATCTTGCATGAGATGTTTTACTCTCTCATATACGGATGGTCCAAAAATAGGGCCTACTTCAACAAATTCCAGAAGATGTCATATACCCTTAAAATAAGTCAACAGTAATGATGATAGAACAGTGAGGAATCAGACGAGCGACATTGACTTTGACGACTTCCGTCAAGGCCATCATTTTGGTAATTCCAAAGTATGCACCGTAGACCACAAGTGTTAATTTTAAAGTTGTAGGAAATTATTTAAAATTGCCAACGTGCCAAAAAAACAGAATGAAAATCCATGTAGAAATGCCAGTGTTATGTAAAAAATACACTACCAGCAAATAAACTTCACTGCAAAGGTAACTTGTCAGGCAGCAAAGAAAAATGGAAATACAGACGGCAGAGACTGATAACATCTCCTGTCTGTTATGCACTGTTATCCCAGCTGCATAGTTCTTTGCGTGGATTCTGAACAATGCTTTTCGTGTCATATATTGTTCAGAACCAACTCCCAATAGCGGGTGTTCAAGACAAATAGCACGACGGCAGTTTATTATTAAGTCACTGTCTAAGGAATTCCACGACGAAGAACAAAGATGAAGGCCGTGGCAAAACCAATACTTATACCACACGCCATGGCTGTTTGCTGTGACGTGCACATTACGTGACTGGGTTAATCCAATCAGACGGCCAAACAGCCGTTGTTCTCGTTCGTCATTGGCTAACTCATGGTGACGTCACGGCAAACAGCCATTGCGCATGGTTAAGATACACAAATCAACTAACTTTAGAAATTGGATGAAGAGATGCTATCTCTAGAAATCGTGTTCTGGTAATAAGGCAGCCACTTGTGGATTGTCCCCATAACAAAGTCGATTTCATGGAATAGCTAATTCTTGAACCATAACTTTTAGTTACAACTGATTCGTTTCTTATACTGACGTCAAGAGTGGTTAACGCTCGTTAAACCCTTTGAAATCATTGTGAGTTCTTACTTGTCCAATAGTTCCTCATTAGCGTAGGCTGCCATCTGAAATTGTCAGCTTTGTATGGATCTGGGTGAAATCTGCCGAAATACTGGTAATTATTTTCTTATTAGCCTAAATGAGAGAGTTAAATTAGGGGTGAAATTCAACCAAACTGAAAGTATTAAATTAAGGCTGAAATGTGTTGATGTGTATTTAATAATACATTATGTTCTCCTCAGCCTAAGGAACAGGTCATTATTTAAGGATAGAAATGGGGAGGTGGATGGAATAAATTCTCGAAAGGCAGTATTTTGATGATCCCCCCTTTACAAAACCCTGAAAAAAATCTTGACCCTCCACATCTCGGTCCCAAAATAATCTGAATACCCCATAAAATAAAGTTAGCTTTTTTTCACTACCGATGCATGATTATTTTCAGGGCTGTGGCCACGAATATTTTTTTGGGAGGAGGGGAGGTGGATAAGCAGAAGAAAGATGGGGAGTGGCAATTTTATACCCTAATGTAAATTATCTCACACACTCCGACCACAACGAAAGAATACAGTCCAACTTTTAAACTAAAACGTCCACGATAAAAAAATTATTATTAATAAAAATTGAACTTGGGTGTGGTTTTTTACGCATACTTCAAGTCTTACTTAGGAGAACTCCCCCCCCCCCCCCCCGCAGGCCACGGCCCTAAATCATTTCTGTTGCCTAACTCAGTAATCAGCATGGACAAGAAGGGCTGGATGTGGAAAAGGTCCTGTGACATTTTGTAAGAATGAACAAGGATGATACTAAAAATGCTTTCAAATATGTGTTTTTATTCCTCTTCATATTGAGATTCATTGAACTTTGAACCTTTACGTGATGTGGGGTTATAGGGTGGCCTCCAAGAAGATGGTGCTTTTCAAAAATTTACGATGCTGAAAATGTTATTTTTGGAGCTCCAAATTGGGTGTTTCCTTTAATTTGGTCACTGTGTTTTCTAACCCCTTCCCCCTCAACAACAGGGCCTAGAAATTCATGACTCACAAGGCGACGCTCAAATCCTTGGTCCCCCAGAATTTACACCAAATGCCCCCATCTTATTGTCCACTCATCACATTTCTCACTGTTTTCTAATAATAACAACAATAATAATAATAATAATAATAATAATATGAGGTTTAACCATACATAGTTGGTACGGAGCAAGAAGGGAATAGCCATTTATGCTTGTCCATCCTTTAACAGGAGTTAGCAAACGCGCGTGTTAACCAATGGATCCATCACATATTCCGATCGTTTCTAAAAGCGCTTGAGGCATCACTTCCTTAAAAGAGCAGTAAAGCAATTCACAAAGGATACACTCACGGTTTGCCCGGGCAAGGAGTTTCATTGGTGGACCACCCTCACCGCGAAAAAAAGTTTGCAGACACCACTGCTAACTTTAATAAGTGACCCCTAGCTTTCATAGCTGGGCTGGGCTCGTAAAAAGGCATGTCAACAGCAAAGAAACCTCTAACAATCTTGAAAGTCATACACAAGTCTGCCCTCAGTATGCGCAGCTCAAAGTGACTCTAAACCAACCCGAAGGAGACGTTCAATAGGACAGGTCTTTCAGGCCAAGTAGCCACTTTGTGAAGTAACGCTGCACCGACTCAATAAGATCGATATCCCTTAATAGGTAAGGTGACCAAATCTGACTTGCAAATTCAAGAAGCAGTCTCACGAAAACCTTAAAGGCCTATGTCTTTACAAGCATGTTCCGGACAAAAAGCATCGTTCCACAAAAGCAAGATCCTTGAAAGCTTTTGCAACAATAAGGTTGCAGTGTGTTGATGACTTTAAGTCCGCACCCAGGTGGACATCTAGGTCATTTATCTCGAGAACAACAGGAAGTGGGAGGTCATGCAAAAGCATTCCCCACTGTTTTATTATTATTACTGTTAACTTATTTTAAGGGTATATGTCATTAATGTAGTGTCATTCATGTAGTCCCGACTTTTGGACCACTCTGTATATCTAGTCTAAAATCATACATTGACTGTATACTATTACGTATCTGCATTTCTTATTCAGAGTAGGAAAAAATTCTGTTATAGGCTTCCAAAACCATTGCCTAAATTATTAACATACTAATGGCTAGACGGGAGATAAGGTAAGGGGCTGTATCTGTAACAGCAGGAAGGGAATTTATAAAACCAAAAAGTTTGCGAAGATGTAGACATGGTAACATGCAGTAAAGTCCATTGAGTTTGATTTGACACACAGTAACGTTCACGCACACACACATACACACCCACATATCCACCTACGGTTCTGACCTGATTTGCGTGTGCTGAACATTATGCCCGTATCAGTTAGTAAACTATACTCCTCTTCTAGCAACACTGTGTATCTGAAATTATTACCCCTCATATCATGGAAATAATTCTCCTCACGGGTTAAGTTTGTTAACGTGTAGGAAGTGGTATTTGAATGAAAAAATTTCACTTTATTCTTCTGATTCCCAGTACTGTAGCTAATCCAGTAATCTAAAATTAAAAATTAAAATATTCTTTTCACATTACTATTCAATACTATCGTATGCTAAAATCATTGAAATACAGTCAACTTCTTTTATTCAAAGATGTACTCCTGAGTAGCAAAGTTTAACACTGATAGTTCAAAGTGTTATTTAACATTAAAAGGTGTTATTATTCATCCTGCCATCTTAGTCGACAACCATTCGGGTTTCTTCGCCGTGCTAGGCAGTCCAGGAAACCTTTAAAAAACTACTTTTTTATCAGTGGAATTACTGTACTAACCACTTCCTGGTATGGAGAAAGGTTATTTATGATAGAAAGTGCACTAAAATAGGTATTCCCTATGAAATAATTATTTAACCTATTTCACGTTGTCATAGCTTAGGTAAACTTAAAACAGCTGGTGCATGAATTAGGTTAACAACCCGAATAATGCCTAAATTCCACTGACACCATTAGCTTATATTTTAATTGTTCATTGGCTGTTACGTTCTATAGTTCCATTCTTCTTTCATGCTACAGGACTTTTAATGAAGAAACGTATCTGCTGTAGTAGTAATATTTCTTAGAAGTTTTCTATATTATGGCATAGGCTTATCTTGCATGCCATAGAAAATATAAAAATTCGCTGCATTACTGTCACTGGTGCTAACTATGAATAAATATGAAGGTGTGTCAACAAGATACGTTTGTGCCTAACAACAAGAACTTTGCTTACTTTTCAGTCCATCAGCAAAGCCCAATTTGCATGTTAGTTCAGGCAGAAAAATAACGTGTGCTGGTCTACCAGTGTTTGCTTTCCTCTGTTTCGGTTTTAAGTGAGCATTTAATAAATATTTCCTAAGTTATTAAAAAAAAACACATCCAAAAAAGCTATATTAAATAAAGAAGCCCTTCGACGAATTCCATTAGGTACAAGATCTCCATTTTATTAGGAAATATTGTATTATAAGTAATAGTTATAGTACCCCTGGCTAACTGTTTGGAATTTACCACCCGATGGGCGATATCCAGAACATGGCCAATCTGCGAGAACTACGTCAAACAAAAATGAAAAACAAAATTGGTGGAATAAATAAGTTGTGTTGTTTATGCAAACATTGTGTCGTCACATTTGCGTAACTTTGTTTTGCTGCAGTCAGATTTGCGGCCAATACCATTCGAGCGAGATGAGGGTGAGTGGGGAGTATGTGCCTAGAGGGGAATTTTTTTTTAATTGTATAGGAGAAACACGTTTTTTTAAGTCAGTGGACTGATGTCTATTATCTAAGCGCATATCACGGAAACTTTGTCAAGTAAAATTTACGTCATACTTAGGTTCACGTAAGAGGTGTTTTAAATTTTTTTTAATCATGCCATTGACGTAATGAGTCGTCCTTCTTTAATTTGCATAATGTGTTTTCTGAACAGTGGATTCTTCGCGTTTGTCATTCTCTAATATCATTTCGTGGGAGTAGTATCCTACGTCTTTAATGCCTTTTAATGAAAAACGTTGATTTTGACGACAGCGAATATTAATAATGATTAATAATGCCCAATAAATAGACATAAATCGCTCGAAATAATACTAAGGAAAATTGGAAATTAAGCCAACAGCGAAAATCATACACTAGAAATAACGTAGTTCAGTGAGCCACCTTTATGCTCTTACGTTTCGTCGGAGTGGCATGACCCGGAGTCGAACCAGCTACCCAGTTCGCCCCCAGATCACTTGCATAGCGCCATAGTCGCTATGGCCACATCCTCAACAGGCTAGCCTCTTTGTTGGGGGGGGGGGGGCGGGTTAATAAGTGTTTAAAGTACTCAATTTTCTTGTCTGTGTTTCGAAATGTAAAACAGCCTTACAAAACCATGCGTTTTAATTTGCTTTTATTTTGTTGTGCAATAAAAGAACACGGGAGTCAAATTTGTTATCAAACAAGGAACAAAGGTACAATTTTATTTTGTAGAAAACATTATTTGGAAACTTTTGGTTGACATAAAAAAATCAAATCGATTCTCGCATTGGTTTTATTAAAGAATTCTACCTTATGAAAGAATTGGCAATGTCGTATCACGACACTACTGTGCATGGCATCCATATCGACACACTTTCGAGTGATAATATTCATGTCGCCCCAGTAAAGTGTGGTGATATGGGATATATCACTGTGCGTTTTTAGCATTGTGAAAGTTAGAGATCGTAGGAAAATGATGTTTAAATTCGCCCATTCAATATATCGTTAAAAAGGATAAAGAGTCGAAAGAAAATCATTTGGTTGTCACGTTCAACAGGATGCCGGTGGTAAATTTTTCCTCTCTTGTTTGCTTTTTATTTACTGCCGTCTTATGAGCAGCTAAAAAATGCTGTTTTTTGTGAATGATTTGTGGCTGTAAATTGGAAGAATTCAGATTAATGTTATTTTCAGCTGTTATTGTTTTCTATGGCTGGATAGAGACAGACGGGAAATAAGACCGTCTTTACATGATGCAGTCGAGAAGAACAAAAGTGAATTTCCAGCACTCTTATTTTCACGAAAAATAAAAATAGAAATATTATTTACGGGTATCTCCTTCTTCCGAAAATTTTAAGGTCACCAGGATTATTATTTTATTGTACGTTTTTCCTCTTAGGTCATTTTTCTGGCTTCGATATAATATAAAACAATCACTTGAACTGGTTTATCAATGGGAATACGGAAAATTATGCGAACAAAAAATAAGGACATAATTGTAGTACCTTAGTGTGTGTTACATTATTTCTGCAGTATGATTTTTGATTATGCCTTTTTCGGTCACCTTTGTAATGTTAATATTTATATGTATATTTGTTCCTTAAAAGCCGACAAATTGAATGTTAAAAATTATGCTAATACTGGTGATTCGTCGCTTTAGGAAAATGCTAAAACCAGAGAAGAGCACTGTTTTCTTTTCGTGATTTTAA
Organism: Lithobius niger; assembly: GCA_023313725.1. NCBI lineage: Eukaryota > Metazoa > Arthropoda > Chilopoda > Lithobiomorpha > Lithobiidae > Lithobius > Lithobius niger. Next base: position 20,524 of record JAHWFP010015717.1, on the reverse strand, counting down.
ATATAATGCATTTTTATTGTAAAACTCTCGAATAAAGAAGAATAAAATTAGTATGGCATAGCAGTTGCATTATTTTGTTAATAAATTCTTTTATCGCATAAATTTTACTTGTGAAAATCCTTATTTAAGTACATTTAATTACGTCTTAATTAGCCCTATTTACCTAGTGATAAAGGTAATATCAATTTTATTTAATATTCACCTAAACTAGGGATAGGATCACAATATGGACACGTCCACTCAATTGTTACACTAGTAGCATTGTTGACTGTTATTACCACGACTGGATCACAATGTCTCTTACCTGCAACATACAAACAGGCAGTTTAAGAAACAATAAAATTAAACAATAGTGAAGCGACATTATTAATACCATAAGAGAGTGAGGTGTCATCATCACCGTCATTGACAGCAATGAAGCCTCAGAAATAGCACACAAGTGTAAGGGCACGTTTACGCAACGACTCACCTTTGCATTCTCGCAGCTAGAAGCTAGAAATCACCTGAAACTCCAACATGGCGTCAGTTTTAGCCCTGTCGACTCACAACGAAAACCGTCAATCTTACGAGTTCAGAAGCGACTGGGAAAATTTCGCCAGGAGGAATTCTTTATCTTATTATCACGGATTATAAGACTTAAAGCATTTATCCAAAAGACGTCGGATTTAGCTAATCCAGGTAGCATTGTTACCATGGCAACGACAACTTCGCCATCGCTATTATATTCTAGCTGCGAGAATGCAAAGGCTAGTCGTTGCGTAAACGCGCCCTAATCCGGGTAGTCGAAGCCAGTGGTAGGGATATCACCTTGATGAATTAGATGGGTTCATGGTATCTCTACAAGTGTTACGTTGATGAGTTAGATGGGTTGCCGTCCTTAAATAGGTTAACAGTGGTTATAATATTAATGTGCTTCTAAACTCTAACATTCAAATAACTACGTGTGCTAAAAACCAAATAATGACTTAATTTAATGCCGGGTGATACCCTACATAAGGGCAAGATAGCATTGATATTACGTAATGAAAGTAAACAAGCCTTGCTGAACGCGAAGATATTTGTCAGTTAGTTTTGGCCTGTGAAATTTATCATTTGGTAGCTCACTATGTAGGTTAGACTTTAGAACGATCAAAAAAACGTGACCTTTAACAGAACATTATGTGGACCACTTTACTATTAATGTAAACCAGGCGGACAGTGGATCTATTACATGTTTTATATACATTAAACTTTCATGCCACTACAACGCACTCGTCTTATCTGTGAGTGCGTTGATATACATATCGAAAGTAATTTTTGTTGATAGTAACAAAATCGAATGACGTAAGTCGTGGCTTGGACATAATAACGTATACAAATGGTTCAGCACAAGACACAAGGCAGAGCGACAAGTAAAATAAATCAGTCGGATGGTGGTTGTTTTCCTCATGGCTTTAAATATATTCTTTACATTTTTGTTTTCAGTATTATTATTATGACCAAACCAATGCGTACGTTAGTCCTTTTTTGCTACTGTCACCAAGTATTTTTAAGCATTAGAGCATTTTTAAGTGTTGAAAACAGATAACTAATTTACGATGCTTGGATCGTACCACACCTACTAGATGGCATTGAGATCAATGGTTTTGCACCAAATTATTTGATTTTCAAACTACAAAAAATACAAAATAAAATTGTTAAAATCCTATTTAAAGCTTATAAACCAACTAAAACTACAAAGGATTTTTACAGTCAGAGGCATTCCCAATGTCACAGTTGCTGCCCGATGCTTCCCTGCTTAGCCAAGATTCCCTGCTCGACTAGTTGTTCTATGTCAACGAAGTAGGAGGGGAGAGCTGCAGTACGGAGTGTTAGTGTTGGTATAGTATTTACGTTAGTTTTTTCCTGGTAGGATAGGTCGTGACTGGCTATACTAGCAAGAACGTATAATGTCACTGGTCGCCCAGGGCAAAGTTTAAACTTATCTAATTTTTTTTTTAATATTAGTCGCACTAGAGAGCACTTTCACGTTCGGAGGCATTTTTTTCAGCCTTAGTCAGTGGAGGTGAGGCCCAGGATAATTGCCTCCTTTGCTCCACCCCCCACCCCCCGGCCATACAGTGGTGTAATATAAAAAACAATAGTGCAGGATCTACGATTAGCAAACAAAAGGGGGATGGGATAGCTTCCAAACAACAATCATTCAGATATTTAAAAATTTTTAACCCCTACATAGAGTATTGTGTATTAAGTAATGGATTTTATTTTCAACCCCACCTGTCCATGTTTGCATTATACGGATTTAAGTCGGAAAGAAATATGCCTAAATGTTGTTGGTTACGTTTTACTGATTGTTGGTTTCCCAGTGTAACAGCTTTGCTACATTCAGCCAAACCTATTTTCTTGGGGTGCGAGAAACAGAGATATAAAGTAGAGCAGAAATACTAGAGAGCAAATGGTGAATTGTGACAGTAGTTTGCGTGACAGTATAGCTGCTGTAGCAATTCTGAAAAGATGAATAAATACTAAACAAAATACCGCATGAGCCTGCTTCTGTCGAGAAATAGTGCCAGAGTGCCCACTCCTGCACGACTGCACCACTGTTTACTGCGGCCCTGCTATAGTAAAGTAATTGCATGTTTAAAATAACTGTATATTGTGCTTTCTAACTACTCTAACTACGCAATAGGATGTTGTAGAGTTCAGAATTCACTAGGAGCCAACGACGGCTATGGTGGTGAGAAATGAATTATCAATAAAAATAAAATAAAATGTAAATTTTTATTGATAATTCATGGTATGAGCCCTATTCATCGTGGTCACTTAGTGGACACCAGGTTTGAACAATACCTGGACATTCATGTTACAAACCTGCCAGCAAAAGAAGCCGACCTTAACCCCACACAAAGTATATGGGAACTGATTAAGCACGGAAAGGTGCACGAGATCTGCTTAACGTGCATACACTTAATGATTTTCGAGGAAAGTGTGTAGTTGAATGGGAAACAATAAAATAGGACCTTGAATATATCCACGCATTGTTTGACTCAGTCCTATGAAGTATCCTAGCCGTGGTCCAAGCTAAAGATGGCTAGTGGAAATGTGAAACTTTTTGTAAATAAGATTTTTTTTTAACTGGAAAAAAACTACTGCATTTTTAGCCTACATAGGAGCCAATCATCGCTCCCGTCGTAAAAAAAGTTGAAGTCGATGAAAAAAAAAATTTAAGCCAACATACTTGAAACTTGTTCACAGCAAATATTTTATACTCGTTTTCCCTTTGAATGTAAATCTTGAGTAACGGGAAGCTGGGGGAGTACGAGGCTGCCCCCACCCCTCCCCGCCACCCACCTTCACCATACTGTCGGTACTGTTGACAGGAGCAGACACATGCGGTTTTTTCTTATTTTTGTTTTCAGAATCGCTGCAGCATCTACTACTAACTTCGTGTATCTAAAGAGTTACTCAGGGAAAGTAATGGAACTCAGTAAAACGAGACGAAGCACTCTGTACGCTTATTTCTTTCTGACTTAAACCCATTTAAGACAAACGTGACCAGGCGGGGTGGGAGATAACATCCACCAGTCTCATGTTCAATACTCTACGTAGGAGTTAAAAAACTAAACACATTTTTGCGGATTATTGTCTGGTAGCTGTGCCATCTCGGTCCCTTCTCATTCTTCGTTTAATACCGTTGCCCAACAGGGTAGGAGATAAAATCCATCGTCATGCTCAACACTTTGAGATGGAGTTGTAAATCTAATAAGTTTTGCTTATTGGGAGCTCACTGTTCCCCCTCCGACTCTTCGTTTGCTAACCATAGATCCAACATTATTTTTTTTTATACCACGGCTGTGACGTCACGCTAACTCAACGTCATGCTAAATTTCCGTTGGTTAAATCCCGTTAACCAACACCGGAAGTGTGCGTCATCGCAAAAAGTGTGGGTTATCAAGTTACCTCACACTTTTGCCAATAACCCACACTTTTGACACTTCCGGATCACGCGACCGGGAACACACACCAACGACCAAATTACATCGTGAAAAGAAAAACGTAACGCAATAAAAACGCACAAAACTTAATTACCTAAAAGGAATGAAATCCCATTCCTGCAAACTCTTATACGTCTGGCCAATATCTAAGCCATTCACGCTGCGTTAACTCCCCCCTCCCCCTTCCTCCGCAAACTAAAATGCAATGACCTTCATTCATATCGCTACCCTATTACCTAGTTTTTAAACAATTCTCAAACTACAAACGCTCAAAATGAATTACATACCTTCCCAGAATGTCATTCTATCCCTGCAGCCTTTTATCGAAGTTCTATCACTCCGAAAAGCTTCGAAAACACAAGCGACCTGGCTAGCGTGAAATACGGCGAAACGACGCTGCCCAATCCCC
>JAHWFP010015716.1:15764-29085 GCA_023313725.1 Lithobius niger | reverse complement strand
CCAGCAAACCCCAAGCATTCCTTTGCTCTGCCGACACTTTCTTAAGAGTAAGGAGTTGTTTATTTGTACGCATGTCTACAATAATACATCTTATTGACGTGTCGAAAAAATTGAGCTGCGAAATGGGTGATAGACGCGGCCTTTTTTTTTCCCCCGGCGTCTCTACATCACTTGCCCGGAAAAGCTATAGGCTTAACGCGCCTTGCATGAGACGTGTAGCAATTTAGCAAAACGTTACAACACTCCAGTAGCAGCCACTGCACACTTTCAGGATTGCGTGTTAGTTCTATACTCTCCAAATTCAATCACCCTGGATTCGAAATACTAGACGACGTTTTAAACATCTCCAGAGCTTGACTGTGTTAAGTTTTACCGCGCTTCGCTAAAGGAGTCGAATTCGACGCCATGTGTGGGCTCGATTGAACTCGCTGTTGGCAAGGTGCACCTATCCTACTGGCAAAAAAGCACGATATTCGACGAACGCCGAGTCATTCCTTCAGTGGCCGGACTCTAGTGACAGCCGTCCAGTATGCATGAGAACCAAAGGGGCTTGATTTCTGAATAAAATTTATGCGCGAAAATTCTTTACTCAGCTACCTGTTAAAGTGGCACTATCACCCAACCCTATAAATTCTTGCTATCACCTATTGAAATTCTTTAGAATCTAGTCCTATCTTGGACGATCCAGTATTAGCATGCATCAAGCGAAGGAATGCACAACGTCATTTCGTTTAACGAAACAAACAAGCCATGACGTCCTTGATTATTGATTGAAAATTTGATACGTCCTCGTTCACCTGCTAGCAAACTGTGAAGGTTAACGATGTCATCGCAGCTAGATGGCGCCATGGTAGTTTCGTACGATTTTCAATCGGTGATAGCGATCTTGATCCTGATAAATATTGTAAACCAACTGATTTTCTTTGTAGGCTATACCATTCACTGAAGGTAACGAGATATCAGAGCTGGAAAAAAAATGTGTTCTTGGGCCTTTTTTCCTCGCACTGTTGTTGATTGGATCAAACTACCATACGGGTTTGTCACCTGCAGAAATGAAAATGACTTCTCAACCAAAGTGATTTCCAACCAAAGAATCTTAGAATGCAGGTCGTATTTACTATTTAATAATATTTAATTGTATGGTTTTGTGTTCTTTTTGTATTTCGGTTGTAAGTGTGTTTTTATTTTTAATATAATAATATAATATAATAAAACGTTTGGTGCTTTAGCACACAGGCCTGAAATAGACCGGGGTCACTAATATTCAGCCTAAGGTTGTTAAGCAACCAAAAATAAAATAAAAAACAAGATGTACTAACGAAGCAAGAGAGTAGTAAAGTTAAAACTAACAGAACAATGTTCTGGGGTCAGTTAAAAAAGAAAAAAGAAATAAAATAAAGAAACATGGCAACAAAATCAGTAAAACGAACCAGTATGGCAGTAACAAAAGTTGAAACACTGAAATAAACTACAAAAAAACAGACAGGTACTTAGACAAATCTACAGTCCGCAATTTCGTTTTGAAAGAAAATAACGAGGTTGCTGTCACCAACTCGCCTGGGAGATCATTCCACACCTTGACAACCCTGTTAGCAAAAAAAGTGCTTCCGGCATTCAGTGTGGAACGCTCCAACAACAAGTGTTAGAGAATGACCACGCGTACGTTTATTAGCACGGAGCTCGACATATTTGCAGAAGTCAACATCTACGAGACCATGCAAGTGTAATGAATACGTAAGGTACAAATCAGCCTTCAGACGGCGTAATTCGAGCGAATCTAATGTAGTTAATTCAAGCCTCCTGGCATAGGAAAACTCCTTTAAACCACGAAGTAACTTGGTGAAGCGACACTGTACAGATTCAATTAGGTTTATATCGCCCTTCAAGTAAGGCGGCCAAGCAGCACTTGCGTACTCAAGAACAGGCCTGATATACACCTTAAAAGCCCATGCAAGTGTATCGACATCACCGGTGGTAAACACCTTTTTAATCCATGCTCCGTTTCCCTTTCACACCAGAGAAGGATCGTCTCTCACTCTTTCAGCTTTGAAAATTAGTACTTCGTCAGCAGCGTGCCTATCTTTTTAAATCAGTACTCTCGGATTAAGCGATAACGTGTTCTCTCAACACATCGTCAAGTTTATTAATTCCCGGATTTCCTCGAGCCAATCTTTTCTCCAGATTGGTTCCCGGGCCGCAGTATTGGTAGCCCGGTAAATGCATTTCGAGCGGTAACTTATCTATGATTTTGTTTACGATTCCTTTCCCAGACTTGATAAAGGAAGCTTTTTTTCGGTCCGCACACCTCGTAAAATATAACTTGCATCTGCCGGTTATTTTTTTGCGGTGATAATAACGGATGGTTCGGGACCAATAGAAGTTCGACGTTTACATTTGACGCAGTACCTCATCTTGATATTTTTTTATTCCATGGTTCTTTATTTTATATACGATTTTTTTAACCTAGGCCTAAATTTTGATAAGCCACCATTTAATCTGGAGCACTTATGATTTGGCTTTACTGGATTTCTGATAAAATGTCGACCATCTCGTTTCTATGTCCGTCGTGGTCGGCCAAAGTATATTTATACAAAAGCCTGCCCTGCTGAAAATGAACTGCAGAAAAACTGCAGAAATGGAATGAAACTGCAGTTTAATTCAGTTTAACTGCAGTTTTTCGACGACAACTGCAAAAAAACTTTTTAAAAACTGCAGTTTAACTGCAGTTTATGTGAAATGGAATGAAACTGCAGCTTAACTGCAGATTCGACGGCAACCACACAAAAAAATTTTTGTTAAACTGCAGTTTGTGTGAAATTCAACAAGCTAACTTTAAAACTGCAAAATATTTCTAGTTACACTGCTGGGAAGGTTAATTACAACTACTATAACACAAAAATGGCAGAAAACTGAGGCAGGAAAACCAGCAATGTGGGCATAATAAAACTCGGTGTGCCAACACAGCGCCCCCCCCCCGGCAGCCCGCGCATTTTATGCCTGTCCATTCCGCAGGTCAATGTATTTTTTTCATACGTATTTTTTTTTAACTGTACTGATTATTTTTGGTCGTGTAGTGTGATCGGCATTTGGCGATGACAAAATTTTCATTAATAAACAAAACAGGAAGCCAAATGGGCTCGATTAGGGATCAATTAAATAGGAAATGGAAAAGATTTACATTAATTTTAATTGTTAGCTACCGAATTCTCTGAACAAATTATTCGGCAAAATCTATTTGTAACTAACTATATTGACTAACATTATACAGTGTGGCTCCTTTAAAAAAAATCCAGGAAAGTCGTCCCTACATTAAAAATGTCCATGTTGGCCAATGGGACCACCACCTACAAAGTTTTGTACTAGTTGATGTTATGGTAATATGATGACTACCGCATCACCACCTTTAAATTATGCTCTAAATAAAATGACCGTAGTTTTTCAGTTATTTTGTTCCAAATGTCTGTTTTTCCGTGCTACACCCACTTTTGCCAATCCAATCTGATACTGATATATTAATCGAATACTGGGAATCCAATACCGAATAGTTACTTTCTTTTTTTTTCTTCTAAAAATTGGAAGGTAGGCAAACCTTAGTTCAATTTAATTTAGGAATTCCAGGACATTGCTTACGAAAAATTTTCAGTTTCGTTAATTTGTTGATAATTTTCTTGCTCTTTTTGTCTAATTTGGAATTGATCAACGTGTCACCTTCCTTTCTCTCCAGCGGATATGGTTGTGGGGAAGAGACTGTGCGTCTCTGTTTATATAGTTTAGCCAGTATAGGTTTTTTTTGGGTGGAAGGAGGGAGACAACGTAAAGTGTATTGCTTGGAATTTGTGAAAGTAGGGTTTTTTTTTTGGGGGGGGGGTGGCATACAAATTATTAGTTAGTTGCTCCTACAGAAAAAAATGTATAGCTGCTGCCGTTTGAAACATTTTGGTTTTGCTAAATGACTTGTGGCCAACTAGTTAAAATTAACTCCATTCGAAAGCTGTCGAAAAACCGTTAAAATGGTGTATTTGAAAGTCAATTTTTGATAAAATACAGAAAAAATTAGATTTTACCGATAATCAAGAAATGGGTGTAAAATTGCACATTAACAGCAACTGAAAAAAATTGGAAAATAATGGCAGTTACACTGGAGGTAGTGCGAAATTCAACAAGGTAACACGAAAACTGCAAAATAACTGCAGTTTTCAGCAGGCTAACTCAGAAACTGCAAAATAACTGCAGTTTACCAAAAGTGAAAGTGACGTTGTGTCACTTCTTAAATTATGAACAAATTTTTATGGTTCAAGAAAGGGTTGGTATAGTATACAACAATAAATGCCAATTCACTGTTTAAAATCAAGCCAACAGTTGCATAACTTTAGCAGCTATCACAAAATACAAAACTTGTAACCATACACATTAACGCTTAGTGATTGGCTATGTGTATATAGCCGGATGACAACATACATCGTTGTAAGTAAAGTAAGAGTATATCAGGGAAGGTATTGATGCATGTTAAGAATAGAAATTTGTTACTGTGCATGTACTCCCTTACCAAAAAAATACAGCAGTTTTGACCTTCAAAAACTGCAGTTCTGAAGTGCAATTTTATGGAACACAAACTGCAGTTTAAATTACTGCAGTTTATCAACGAAACTGCTGTTTTCGAAAACTGCAGTAATTAAGAACTACAGTTTGTGTTCCATAAAATTGCATTTTATGAAACTGCAGTTCTGCATAAAAACTGCACTTTATAAAACTGCAGTAAATTAACAAAAATGCAATTCACAGAACGACAGTTACTGTGGAACTTATTCAGCAATCGAATTCGTATTATTTTAGGGTATTATCCTAGCTACTCATTATGGTTTACTTACAAGATGTACATGTATGAATCAACTTTATATACTTACTTATTCGTTAAAGTTAATAAGTATGGTTGTAGTATTTGTATTTTAATTATAACTACTAAAATAAATCAGTGCTGATCTTTATTTTAAACAATCAATTGGCCTCTTTTGTTTTAAACCTTGCGAATTCCATTACATTTAATTAAAACTACTTCATAATTTAGAAAGTGCTTAAAACTTTAAATCTAACAGCAATTCCAACTGCTAGTAAACTGCAGTTTTATGTAGACACTACAGTTTTGTGTAGGAACTGCAGTTCCAATCCACAGAAAACTGAATTAAAAAATACTTTAAATACTTTTTAATATTAATAATTAAATCAATTAAAAAAATGGAATTATTATCATCCAAAAGTATTCAAAAGTACGGTAATCTTAAAATTCAGTAGTCTGCAGTTTGGAACTAAATTTTCTGTTTAAAACTACAGTATACTAACAGTTGAACGTTTTAAGTTGCGTCTGGTGTAATCTAGAAGTAGCTAAATCTAAATGATTAATAAATCCTGTGATCTGAGACAGGATTATTCATAAGCTACATAGCCAGTTACCTACCTTAACATAAACAATCAGTTCATTAAATCAGTTAAAGAATTGTAATTGTTGCAGTTTCTGTGTAAAACTGGAGTTTACTAGCAGTTGGAAAAGCTATTCGCTCATTAAAACGTCATTTAAAAATGAAATCGGCCCTTGTAGATTACAATGGTACATCTGCTTTAAAAAAATGTGATGTTAAATTGTAGTTTTAAACAGGCATTTAGTGGGTTGGAAAAGGATTTAGGGTACATGCAATCTTGGTCAGGAACTGTTTTCCAAAGTCGATTAGTAGAACCTCATAAAAGTGATGGTGATGCAGGGACTACTGCAACATGAATAGTCAAATTGAAAAATTTGTTAAATATGCTCCTTCATGCAGTTTCGTCTCTTCATAACTGAAGTTACCATTCACAATAACCTCATTTAAAACCAGTAACTGTATTAAACTGCATTTTCAGTCTATAATCGCAACTGAAAACTACAGTTTAACTTGTAAGCTGCTGTCACAATCTACAAAAATTCCAGCAGTAGAACAATGTCATTATATATAAATACTGCTACTATTGTTGACAACGGCTAGTCTTGAATATAGGATTCTGATTCAGAAACTGCACTTCTGAATGAAACTGCAGTTCCAGTATACAAGAACTACACTTGAAAACTTTAGTTTTAACAACGTATGTTTAATGGAACTGCAGTTCCAGTCTATAAGACGTTTTCCACACAAACTGTAGTTGTGTAGTGAATTGCATTGCAGTTACAGCGTACGAGAACTGCAGCTGATTACTGCACTCTAACACAGAATGCAGTTCTGTCATAGAACTGCATTTCCAGTCTACGAGAAATGTACTTTAAAACTACAGTTCTGTATTGAAACTGTAGTTCCAGTCTACAAGAATAGTAGTTAAAAACTGCAGTTGATCACAGAAACTGCAGTTGTGTAGTGACACGGCAGTTAGTCTACACGAACTGGAGATGAAAATTGCACTTCGTCACACACAAAATGTCAAGTACTGCACTTGAAGACTGCAGTTTACATAAAAACTGCAGCTCTGTAATGGAACTGTAGTTTCCACACAAACTGCAGTTAAAATCTAAGAGAACTGCAGCTGAAAACTGCACTCTATCACAGAAAGGCACTTTAAAACTGCAGTTCTGTTAAGAAACTGTAGTTGAACCTACAAGAACATCAGTTAAAAACTCCAGTTGATCACAGAAACTGCAGTTGTGTAGTGGCACTGTAGTTAGTCTACAAGAACTGCAACTGAAAAGGGCACTTCGTCCCTGAAACTACAGTTCTGTCTTTGAATTGCAGTTAAAATTCTTAAGTACTGCACTTGAAGACTGCAGTTTACACAAAAAGTGCAGTTCCGTAATGGAATTGCAGTTCCAGTTTGTAAGAACTTCAGTTGAAAACTGCAGTTTTCTATACAAATTCCACTTCCTCATAGAAACTGTAGTTCTCTCATACAACTGCAGTTGCAATTTTCAAATACTGCACTTAATAACTGCAGTTTACACAAAACTGCAGTTATTTAATGGAACTGCATTTCCAGTCTGTAAGAACTTCAGTTGAAAACTGCAGTTTTTCACACAAACTGCAGTTGTGTAGTGGAACTGTAGTTACAGTCTACAAGAACTGCAGTTGAAAATTGCACTTTGTCTCAGAAATTGCAGTTCTCTCATAGAACTGCAGTTAAAATTTTCAAGTATTACACTTGAAAACTGCAGTTTACACAAAAACTGCAGTTCTGTAATTGAACTGCAGTTCCAATCTACAAGAAGTGCACTTGAAAATTGCAGTTAGTCACAGAAACTGCCATGGTGCAATGGAACTGCAATTACAGTCTACAATAACTGCAGTTGAAAACTGCTCTTTGTCACTGAAACTGCAGTTCCATAAGAGAAATGCAGTTAAAAGAGTAAAAACTGTAGTAAAGTTCAGTTTTCATGGGAAAAACTGCAGTATTTTTTTGTAAGGGCTGCTAAGATTAAGGTATGAATGATAGCTGAAATTTATTTATGAATTTTTAAAATTTTATTCCCACCTGCAATTATTGGAAAAAACTGAAGTTAATTGCAGTTTGAACTGCAGTTTAACTACAGTTTGAACTGCAGTTTAACTTCAAAACAGAACTGCAGTTTTTTGGGGGTGGGCAATTTACTACACTTTCACTGCACTTTTTTTTTGCAGTTTTTCTGCAGTTCATTTTCAGCAGGGTGTGTCTCTTTATCAAGTCGTTAGGATCGTCGTAGTATTTGTAATCCACTCTGATTACAAATACTACCACGATCCTAACGATCATTCCCGTCCATTTTTTCTTCCTTTTCATGTCTTTCCAAATCGGAGCTGGTTTAACATCCGGCGCGTAGGAAGTTTCTTTCAAATCTTTAAAAACTAGCAAACTCTAAAGCCCGTGTGTTCCCACATACTGTTTCCCCTCGAATCACTACGTCATTCTCAAAAGATTTAACCGTTTTATTCCCGAAGGTCAGCTTTCCTTTTTTAGTGTCATATTGTAGCCCGAATACTGCGTCACTCTCCTTTGGATTTTCGAAAAACTTTACTCAGAAAATTTAGCTATTTGACCAATATTCTGACCAGGTAACAAATAATAGATGGTACAGAGAGTGGCGCTGTTAGGAAGCTCCGAGGGAGTGCTAATGCATCTGGCTTGCACCGCAGAATATATTGGGGTGAGTTTAGACTGGTGTTCGTAGTTGCATATTCGGTTTTAGAAGGAATCTGAGAGGAATCCGCATTATAAGAGCTCGAGCCGGAGTTGAGTGTTCGGCACGACTGAAATCGAGAGGGGTTGACAATGTCTTCTCACTAGGAGTAACGACATTGAAATGGGAGGGTGATAAGCCCAATGCTTTGTAGTCATCCTCGTCAGTTTCTTCCTTTTTTAAAGTTTTAATCGGTGTAGTTTGCGTGTGCTGGGCTACAGTTTTTACACTACCGACTGATGTTGGTTTTAGAGTGCCAACTGTCGGTTTCAGAGTGCTTACTACCCGTTAAAAAATTTCTTGTATGGTACTTGGCCACCATGATGATGAGGGTGTTCACTCGAGATATCCTCAACCCACTTCTCCCTTCGGCAAAAGTATCGATGGAACCGTGAATCTTATCGAAGACTTCGTCCAGCAGAGTGGAAATATTATTTGCGTTATGAATTTCCGAATAACGCGACAGAAATCGGCCTCACTTTTGGCAGTATCTCTAACAAACTCGACTGCTAGGCAGATCTGCGCTTTGCAGTTAACCATCGTATCCAGACAGGATGTTAGCAGTGCTTGTAAAGCCAAGCATACCGACACAAGAAACGTAAGAGGATAGCAGTCCCCTAATTCTTCTGGCAGTACTGAGAGTGGTACAGTCCGTAAGTTCGTGATAAAGACGATTGACCCCTGAAAGATACGGGTAACTGATCCTTGAAACAATCACATTCTTCCAGGTTATACGGGTGTTGCCAGCCTCAGATGATGCTGCGAAGGAAATATTTCTTCGCAATAAATGCACGTAAACTAAATTTTAGGATCTGAAATCATAAAAGTTTATCCTTTTTTAATAATGAGGAACAAAAAATATTATTCGGGGGAAATAAATATTGATACAATGACGAAATATGTCTGTTAGAGGGTTGTCAAAATGGGTACCTCCGTGTGTTGTTAATTCGTAATTTATCCTATTTCTAGGCATGTCAAGGTGTGGTAAAATTAACTGTACATTTAATTCCTGCAAAATTTTTTTTCTAGGACAGTCGTATACAAGGAGGCTCGAAAAATTACTGTAGTCCGGTTGTAGTTTTGGACTTGAAAATACAGCCTCCCGACCTTGGGGCAGTTGGGCAGGGCTACATTCACCAAGGTCGGGGAAGGGGGCATTGTTTTCGAGTCCAGATCTACATCCGGTACGACCCCCCAAAATGTTGCTAATTCGTTATTTTTACACTTTAAAGTACTGTGTGCATCTTAGAGTTATCAGTGTGAAAGCTCATAAAGCATTTGCACGACCCCTCCAGTTTAGGGGTCCTCCTAAGTCTGTCCTCCTGTCCGGTGTTTTTCAATTTTTGCAGGAGGTACAGATGTATGACAAGATTTAGATCAGGGGTTTGAATAATATCTCTGTAATGTGTGGTGCAGTGGCAACCCGGACAACTGCACTGTGACTGAGGTTGGCGCTAATGACCAAGCTGTCGACGCGCCATTAAGCCTCATCTCCCCCAGTTTAGGGATCCCCAAAATGGTCCTAATTCATCATTTCTATGCTTTGAAGCATTCGAGAGCCTTTTAAAATTATGACAATGTGAAAGTTCAAAGAGTATTTATACAACCCGGGGAGTTACTACAATCCAAGAGGGGAAGTTCCCTACACATATTGTGCATGTAGCCCTGCCCAACTGCATCAAGGTCGGGAGGCAGTGTTTTCAAGTCCAAACTACATCCGGACTGAAATTTCTTTTTTCGAGTGTCCTTATGTAGGACCCTCCTTGAAAAAAAAATTATTTCTTGGAACTGCGCTAATTTTTTTCGGAAGTGACATCATTGCCATGCCCACCGGAAATGACGTCATAGGTGAGAGCAAAAAGCACTTTTCCACTCTTCTCCAGATTGAAGAAAAAGATAGCAAAAAGCACTTTCCAATAATCCTCCAGATTGACATCCGCCAGAAGCCACACCCATCCGAAGTTACGTCATAGCCACACCCACTGTAAGTGACGTCACGGGGGTGTGGGTGGATCTGGCAACATGTCGATGAATTTCAGAGAGCGGGAAGCCCCATCCAGATGGATGAATTCCAGCGTGCGGGAAGCCCCATCTAGATGGATGAATTCCAGCACGTGGGAAGTGTAGCCTACAGTTTTCTCCACGAGTCACTCTTATCAGTTAATAAAAAGCACTTTTCTGTCTCCTCCAGATTTATGAATTCCAACATGCATGAAGTGGAGACTCCCATCTAGATGGATGAATGGGAGTGTGGGAAGTGTACAGTTTTCTCCACGAGTCACTCTTAGCAGTTAATAAAAAGCTCCTTTCTCCATCCTACAGATAGATGAATTCCAACACACGTGAAGCGGCCACTCCCATCCAGATGGATGAATTCCAGTGCAGGAAGAGTACAGTTTTCTCCGCAAGTCACTCTTAGCAGTTAGTAAAAAGCACTTTTCTCCATCCTCCATATCGATGAATTCCAACACGCGTGAAGCGGACACTCCCATCTAGATGGATGAATTCCAGTGCGCAAGGAGCGGGAAGCAGAAAGCGATTTTTTTGGGGGTGTCTGTCTGTTTGTGCACATCATAGGAGGTAGCAAAAAGCACTTTCCCACCCTCCTCCAGAATAATGAAAACGAAAAATGGTAGCAAAAATCACTTTCCCACCCTCCTTCAGATGGATGAATTCCAGCACGTTGGAAAAGAACACCCCCCCCTCGTCCAGATCGACGAATTTCCGCGCGTGGGAAGAGGGTTTTTATGAGGGTGTGGGTGGATGTGTGGCTGCCAAATCGTATGGCTACCCTACTGGCGTTAATGTTGGCCTTTAATCTTGATATCCGATAACAAGTATGTGGCTTAATAACTGGAGCACAGGGCAGAAATCACATAGGTGAAGTGGTTCAAAAAAATATTCTGAATTCAGTTTTACAACAAAACGGAAAACACATGTGGCGTTTCTCGCTCGGTCGAGTAATTGCGATCTTTAGAAATTAATTATATGTGTAATTAGTTAACTAATTGTTTTGCTGTGTCTCTGAAGTATTTTAATATTATCTAGGTCGAAAAAGAGGAACGTAACAGTCGACTCTTTTGTATCTATCATTACATTCGTAAGAAGTTTATTATCCGCTTGCTCTTCAACGATGATTTACATACATCTGGTTATAAACTAAGTTGACACTTGTTTGCTTTGGTATGAATAGTGACTAAATAAAGAAACAACTGTGTACAAAAAAAAAAAGACCTGTCTGCTGAATGAGTGAAAGCTATATAAAAGAGAACAGCTCGAAGACTGCTAGACTCATCATTGCACCAAAAGGTTGCAGCAGAAGGTCGGAAACACACAGTAGACAGAAAAAAAACTATTTAAAAGGTAAGAACTAGGTAAATTCTTACTCAACATTGCAAATGTAAAGCTGTGTGCTTTGGTTCTAAGCAGCAGTCTTGTGTGTTATGAATCAAAACATGTTTTGGCAAAAAAAGGAATCTAAAAAATGAGCTACTATGCGTTTTGATCACCCCACCCAACTTTTTGTTTGTCTGTCAAGTTATCTACTGCCTTCTTTGTACATCACAAATTGGTAGTCCGTTTTAATTTCTTGTTCACTACTGTATTCAACCAGTTGAACTAGAATGATACGGTAGGGTGGACCGAAGTGGTTACTCAACAGAGGGTTTAATGTTATGTTTGAGTTAGGCCGTACTGAAATAGGATGATTGTTATGGGGTTATTAAATTTATATAAACTTCGAAAAGCGTAAAATTTGGTACGATCTATATGGTTATTCTTAGTGAGACGGGTAGGCTGACCTCGGTTATTAAATTAAAAGCTCACAACTCGTCTAAAAACTGGTGAATTTATTTTATATCAATAAAATGAGGTGGCTCTTTTATTGTTGGTCTTCACTTACTATCGCCTCCCTTCCCCTCTACCCCAGGTCTACGCCACATTCTACCATTTAAAAAATTACTTAGCCCATTTTAAAAATTACTTTTTTGTTTTCTGGTCTTCAGTTACTACAATAAAGGCGTTTAAATACAATGTTGGTAATCCATTTATCATCAGAATAGGGCCTAAGCGGTTTTTTTTTTTTTTTTTTGGTTATGTTTTCTGTTCTGGCTTTAAATCTATTTTTTTACACGTACCATCCATCGTTCACCAGGGCTGTGCTTATGGAGTTTCATGCTACAGAGACCTGCATAAACGTAGCATACGGTGCAACAAATATGCAAGTTTTACGACTCGTATGCAGAGCGAAATTTCCATAGGATGGACTGAATAATGAATGGTTCGAGACGGTATTTTGGATAAATCGTCAATAAAGACTGACATGCAAAAAGAGTCGGGGTGGAGCGAATTGGGTGAATAGGTGAGATTGAGTAAGTGGCTAAGACTGGGTCAGTCGGTCAAGTTGAGTCATTGGGTGAGATTGGGCCTGCGGCTCAAAATAGGTCAGTGGGTTAAAGTTGGGTCAGAGTGGATCACTTGCGTCCAGGGATGGGCACAATTCCATTTTAATGGATTTGAGTAAATTACTTAGACATCAAGTGAGCAGCAAAACAAGTCAAATTCAATTTCATGAGTCAGAGTCAAATCCAACCAAGACACTGCCATGTTTCAATGCAATTTAAAATCACTGCCACATTTTGTATTTACTACTTCAATCAGTTCCAGCAATTAATTTTTGTTTCTCATGCTCAGCCAAGATTAGTGCAGTAGCCTAATTAAGTAAGCATCTCTCCACACCGACAGATACCATCAGTTGTAAGGAAACGTGTCTCGTTTTTTACAAAGAGACACTTTGAGTTAAAAATGTTCAAAAAAATTGTCGAGATTCATACAATAAGTATGATGAACACACTGTTTGCTTGTATGCCCACACCCTTAACGTAGTCAGCCCCTAAAACACAAAAGAAGCCAAGAAACCAGTTGCCAAAGCTTTTCTACAAAGTTGTTTGTAAAACCTATACTTTTAGTATTGGTACTAAACCTTGTAAACATTCACATAATGGGGGATCTGGGGAACTTGCCCCCCAGAAACTGAAGCGTGTTTTTAAATTATGACTTCTGAAATTTAGACTTTTTCTTCCACTTTGATCAGTGCGTTTTTGACGGGACCTGAAAAATGTATGACCCTCCCCCCTCGAGAGGGTGCAACAATTTCAT
>JAHWFP010015716.1:2116-12701 GCA_023313725.1 Lithobius niger | reverse complement strand
AGGGGGGGGGGGAGATGAGGCTTAATGGCGCGTCGACAGCTTGGTCATTAGCACCAACCTCAGTCACAGTGCAGTGGTCCGGGTTGCCACTGCACCACACATTACAGAGATATTATTCAAACCCCTAATCTAAATCTTGTCATACATCTGTACCTCCTGCAAAAATTGAAAAACACCGGACAGGAGGACAGACTTATCGCCCAATTGACGCACAATGTCATGCGGAAGATGGCAACGCCGACGAAAACCATCAAGATGGCAACAATCAACAAGGAAGTGCCGGACCGTAAAAAGAACCAAGTCGGGGTTTAATATATCAAAGTATTGCAAGGAGAGAGCGTTCATTAATTTTAATGCCTTGGACTCCTCAACTGTCAATTTAATATTCACACGTTTGCGCACATTTTCAAAAGATTTTCCAGAAGTTCTTCTCAAACTCTGTCGTAGCATCCTTCCTTTCGTTAGTGTTAAAATCAATGAACGTATTTAACCTGGCACGTTCCGTAAACTTGATCCCTTTTGTGACCTTAGTTACAATCATGCCTTGGTTTACGTAATAGGCAAGGTTTTTTGTGATAGCAAATGTAATCTTTGCGTGGACCCCAAAGGGAGTACAAGTTTACGACACGTTGTGACAAAAGATGGAGCCAGTCTCTCGTTGAAAGGAGACAACATTCCTCGTGTGACTTCAATGTTTTCGGGGGCTAGAGGATAATCAGAATGTGCATTATGTAAGGATTGTGGATAGTTGAAGTCTACCTGTAACAGGTAGCCATCGGTGCTGTCCTCGAGTATACTGGACACATCAAAAGACGCAAGCTCTTCTTCTCTCAGCAACCTAAAACCTGAAAACGGCAAGGGTTTACTCAAACAAAAACCATAAAAATTTGTTGCATCTAAGTACACGATGTAAGTGATTGGTTTAGTCGGGTCGAAGCCTTCCAAAAGTGGATTGTTTGCCTTGGCATAGCGTTTAGGAATAATGGAAACTCCACCCCGAATACCTGACACAAAAAATTATACATATCCACCCTAATTAATAGTTCCAATTTGACACGAGTCATGTGCAGCGAAGCCTCCCAACTTAGTCCAGGCAATGTGAAAAAGTGACATAGATCCAATTTGTATTCAGTCATGTTTATCATTCTAAAATGTTCGATGCAGTCAGCCAATAAGGCAACGTTAGTTACGACATACAGATCGTGATAGGAACCTAAATTAGTACAACCTGTAGCTTCCCAAACAATACGTGCATACGAATACTCCTCTTCGGTAATGTGTTTGTCAGTCAACGTTGAATAAAAAGCATCTTTTGGCAGTAGCTGAGTTTCTTCAAACTTACTAAAACTAGTCATATATTCGTACATATAAGTTCCTTTCTTCTTCAACAATTGGTGGTGCTCTGGGAAAATAGCCTCTAAAACGGGAAAGGTGTTTATTGTGTCCAAGATGGTTAATGACGATGGTAAAAATAAAAAGGAATCCATAAACTTAAATGGACCAATTTTAAGTGCAGTGAAACGTTCGGAATTCTGTGGTATGACAGAAATATTCTTATTTTCAAAATATGCTAAACTTCTAATTAGGAAATGCATGTCATCATTTTTTAAATTATTTAAAACAATGGTAAGCTCGTTTTTAAACTGGTAATACAGATTGCACTTGTTATGTGCTGCACCCCTGTAAAGGCCCGAGAGGTGGCAGTGATTACGTACCTTAAATAGGATTAAATGGGTCATTTTCAAATGGTTTGTCACAAATAAAACATTGGGTTGCTTCGTCAAATCGTTCTAAATCTTCGTCGGTAAACAGCATTTGAACGATCTCAGCTTTGATGTATTTAATGACGTCATGTTCTTCTTCTATGGACTTGAAAACAATGTTCGATGCAATCCTCACCCCTGTAGACACGTTTCGAATGCAACTCACCATTAGGACCTATCATTACAAATGCGTATCCACACGGAACATGTGACTGTTTTTTTTGTGTAAAGGAACCTGATGGGTCGGGTCGACAAGTGTCTATGGGGGTAGGAGCGCCTCGAAATCTCCGTACATGACGTAAGGATGACGTAATTGACGGTCGTATCTTGTAAATTCCATGAATGGATCATCAGGCACGACGGTATGTTGTTGTTTGAATGATCCACAAATAGTCATGTGTTCGTTTAAACTGTCAACACTACGGAATGAGGAAATACAACAAGGACAAACATATCTATTATTGCTAGAACGAGCCAAACGGTTAAACCTTTTTATGTAGCAGTAGTGCTGCCCCCGCACCAAGAGTAACTTCACCTCACGACAATTTTGTCGTTTGCTAAGGTGAATGGGAAAAACGTTCTCGTCTTCGTATCCGTAGAGATAGATGGCTACGTCATTTTGTGCTTCAAACCTAGGAATTTCGTGAACGGGAGTGGGAAAACTTATTCCATTTAAATTAAGTGTACTTTCGTACTTTGTATAATGTTCCACTTTGGAAGGATTTCGTGTTGCCGGGTAGAGCCCTGCAAATACTGAATATATAATATATGTGTTATTCATTTCACATTAACCAAGGCCTTTTTGTTCGTCAAATAATCATACAATAAAATGACACCACACCCATCAGCGTGTGGAGTGTACTTGTCCACGTGTACGTCACAACGGATTATTTTAGATACTATCCAGCCAGATCCATCCCTGAAAAAATGTCTAGTTGATGTAGGATTTTAACAATAGCTTCGTTGATTCGATTTTGAACGTCATCAGGATGTAGCACTGTTAATGTGGCACTGCACAGGTAAACAGACATCGTTGCCTTCAATTCCTAGCTTTTCGAGTATTAAGGTTAGACACAATAAAAATTAAATTACATATGTCGTCCTTGCAAGATGGCAAACAACCGTTCCAAGTAACAACGGAAAGAATGAAAATAACCCTCTACATCGATCGATGATGTCGGCACATCATAAACGAAACGTTGAAAAAAGTTGTTAAGTGCAGATGCTTCCGGACGTAACGGGCCTACATTTTCCTGTGGACCTGAAGAATGATGAATGGCAGTGTGTTGGATAAATGCGTCATCAATGTCGAATGTGCGTCTGCAGACGGTGCAAGTAATCAGGCGACGTCGAGAGTGACGTCTTAGAGCTATGCCTGTAGTAAACGAATTTCCACAGGTATTGCAAACAAAAGGTCTAGGAGCATGGACACGTCTCTGGTGTCTCGTCAAGGCCCTGGCTGTGGTGTAGGTCTTATCACAATCTTGACAAGGATGTTCCATGCTTTCTAAAAAGAAAAGAGTAGAAAATGAAGTACCATCGATGTATTTATAGCGTATATGTGCACACAAAAAATAAAAATAATAAATATACATTATTTTCTTTTTATTTTTCACAATTCCTTTACATATTTGTATACGAACTGATCAGGATGTTTCTTTGCGTTAAGAGCTCTAATAATAGTATCGGAAGAGTACCCCTTACATCGCATTAAAATAAAATAAATACAGTAATGTCCGCAGACGCTGGTATTAAAGGCTTGAAATTGAAAGGTGTAATGCCACCATTTATAAGAACAATATGTCTTTAAATAAGTAAGCACTGAATGTGACAAGGGTGGCAGACCGTAAGGGTCGAAATATTCGCATGGTGCCAATGCTATCCAATGGCTCCCTCATTGGTCGCAAGCATCCAGATTTACGACTGATCATCCGCGTAGAGTTTGGACGTGATTCGAAGGAAATGTGCCTAGGAAAGTGGCACACCTAGGTCTCAAAATGGCGTTGATTTCAGAAGTATTCATTCCGTGGTCAGCACGTTTCTGCTTTCGTCAATTTCCAGAATAGCTTTGTGTTCTCCGAGGGTCAAAACTGTTACGTTTTGAGCTAAGATAGCTGAAAATGTTAATTCGATTCTCACAACACCATTCTTCACGAGTGACACGTGGGAGGCGTCATTGGCGTGGTGATCGTCTGTTAGGTCGTAGCAGAAGAAACAATGTCCGTCAGCGTACTGCACATATGTAAGTCCGTTTCCAATATTATTGAATGGCATTCCTAAGCCTTGGAACGTGGACATGTAAGTGTTTACGTAACAACCATTGTCAAAGTTTATCGTAAGTGGTTTCCCATTAAAAATTTGTCCATCAACTGAGAGAGTTATGGAATTGAGTCCAAAATTATCGAAGAAAAAGGGATCATTTACGTATATGCCATTATAGGCTGCATGACGAGTCATACACACAATTACTCTACTTGGCACATTTCCATTAGAAGGATTATCAATATGTGCGCTTCGTACTCCTTGTACCAAAGTGTGGGTCCTGAGTTCGGTCTTCCTGTAAGGATATTTAGCTGGAGAAGTGCTTAAGACCCTACCATGGGCGAGTAAGATGTTGGAGAAAGGGTCGACTTTTCGTATAACGCAGCGTCTTCAAACACAACAATAGGATTGATGTTGGCCGCTGACCAGCAGCCGTCAAGTACAAATGAAACTGAGTCCAGTACCAAAATTGTGTCACGTGGTAGACTATCGTAAAGTTCCCTGTCGAAATTGTCTTCCCTATCCATTTCTATGGCCGAGAGAATTTCGGTCAAATGGAGCCCTGGTCACGGTTGTGACCTTAATAACAGGTTCAGTGAGTTATCTTTATGCCAGTGGAGGATGTGGCCATAGCGATTAAGGCGCTATGCAAGTGATCTGGGGGCGAACTGGGTAGCCGGTTCGAATCCGGGACATGCCACTCAGAAGAAACGTAAGTGCATAAAGGTGGCTTACTGAACTACGTTATTTCTAGTGTATGATTTTCCCTGTTGGCTTATTTTCAGTTTTCCAAAATTAGAATGAAACTGAATTGGAATCGGGCTGGCTTCCCTTAAGAATTCAAAAAGTAGCTGATCTTCACCGTAGCAGTAACAAACGGATGTAGGGGCTAGCGTAATTGGGTCCTGTGAATTCAAAATTAATTTTACAATAGCCGAACTCTTACCCGAGTTCGTAAGACCTATGAAAAAATAGTTGCTAGGGTGATGGACCCTGGCATCCATGAATGATGGACGCTCCTTCCTCCACCCTCTTTTATAGCCCCTCACATCAACAACAACAAGAATAAAAAATAAAAATAGTCTACCATGTGACACGCACATCCTGTTGTAATGAGAACAAAGACAAACCTGAATTTTTTTTAACCTCTGATGTTTAATCGTGCATATTGTAATATGCACTATTAATCACACGTGTCGCAATGTACGGGTAAAACATTGAAAATCGTACAATAAAAGGGTCACTCAAATCATAAACTCTGTCCGTATGTTTTGCCAACCATCTGAGAAGGAGCACATGGAACGGCAACATTTGCCTATCTTCATCCGGTAAATTCTCGAGAGGTATCGGATCGGTCTTGTACAGATCGAGTAAACAGTTCTTACGTAAAGTCTTGCTTTTCAAAGATTTCAGTCCGAATGGTGCATTATTGCCATTTGTTTTCAGTATGCCAGTTACAGAGTCCTCATTCGCAGGATTTTGAAATCGGAAGTAAAAATTGATTCCACGTTGTTCTTGGTAATTTCCGATGCAGTAACCCTTGAGATTAAATTCGGCGATTAACGAGTCCAAAACTGTAGCACAGTGGTGTTTATCATGGGAGTGAGTATCAAATGTGCACCGTAAGTCAGACAGGTTGTGGACGACGAGGGCCTGCGTCTCTTAGCCATCTTAATAGTGCGTGAGGAGACAACGTCCGACATGGTAGACGACCAAGGAACAGAATGACGTTTTACCACGTATTTAGTAGTATTTATATTATTCTTATTATTAGGGGTGTGGTTGCAGTTGACTATTTTCCGTCAATTCGTGCGCCCATTCTGCAATTTGAGTGACAGGCCCTTTAATTAACTCAAATTGCTCCATGGAAATATCTATAGTGTTTTTGCTAAACATGACAAAGCTTAGTACCTTTCTTTCGTTCACAGTCAAAAAAGACACTCCAAATTTCGGTCTTGTGTAAAGGATCTGCACGGGGCGTGGTCCTGCTAAAAGCTGCCAACCACCTGCTGAAGTTGGGAGTCATTAAATTCCATTCACACAAACTGAAATGTACTCCCATTCCGGTAGGAATGTAGCTAAGTGTACGTTCTACGTACTGTCTTGTGTACTCTAATGGTTCCACCAGATTTTGAACAAGTTAAGAAAACGTTATTTCACAAATCCACAGTCCATTCTGGCTTGAGAGGATATTCAGTTTGTTCACCCATTTGTTTTATAAGAATAATAAAAATGACTATATACACCGATAAATGTGCCTACAAAGAAACAAAGAGACCAGTGAATAAAACTCCTCTACACCGTGTAACAAGTTTATAAGACATCGTCTTATCACTAGGCAATGTCCATTCAGTGCTCGTAATTGTTATTTGTTTAATGTGATACATTCTAAAGAAGGTGATGGTATGGACATGTACTTAATATCACCACTGCTGAAGTACGAAACTGACCGTTGGTGACGTTTACAATAATTGTGCAGTATTCCTATCGAACACGATAGCTATGTAGGTATTAAATCATCAAGACTGTTCCAGTCCTCTTTATCTATGGTTACACCATCTGTCGACTTGTCGTAGGTGTATAGTAAAATTTGCACTTTGATGAAACCATCGATTCGGTATGCATGAACGCATACGTTATCCCCAAGTTCCATAGCCATGATGAGAATAAGTACAAGTTACTACTATATCGTGATAGGTTCCTACAAAGAAACAAAGGAGAGCAATTAATAAAAGTCCTGAGCACCGTGCAACAAGTCTATACGACATTGTTCTATCGTTACACATTCGCTATTCAGTGCTTGTACTTGGGATTTGTTTAGTTTAATGCATTCTAAAGAATGCGTTGACATGGTAATGTATTTATCAGAACCATCGATGAAGTAGGAAACAATGAGTGTTGATGATACGTACAATAATTGTGCAGTATCCTTACAAAAACACGATAGCCATTCCGGTAGTAAATCTTCAAGTTTACCCCAGTCCTCTCTATTGATCGTTGATCCATCTGAGGTTGGTATACTTTCGTCTTCATATCGTAAAATTTGTACTTTAATAAAGCCGTTAATTTGGAACACGTGAACGCATACGTCATTACCAAGTTCGATTTACATGATAATAAAATACTACTATATCGTGATAAAGTATTTTACCAGTCAAACACAGGAAAAAAAAAAAACTTCTTGGAACTACAGTTCCAAAAGTAATGAACGAATAGTATTCGACTTACTAAGTGTAGCTTGGGTCTGGAGGACGTGTACGTTGCTACGTTGATACATTCTGGCTTTTATACCAAAATTTGTTGATACTGGGCCATCAATTTAAGGAAGTACTTTGTCGATGACATGTCCTTACACATGTCATAATGATGAACTTACATTTTTTGTTGTTTAGGTACAAAGTATTTTTTGTTAGTTGTTACGTTTACCTAAGTAACCTTGACCTAAAGTGCATTTCACCGACGTCATAGTTACGTAAATGAACACGCATTTTCGGAAATTTCAATGGTTCTTACTTACACAATAGCGTTTTCCTACAAAAACTGTCACGAATTAATGATAGATGTACACGCGCTATTTCCTCATTGCAATTAGGCTATTGCATAGTGCACGCCAACACTACGTTTTAGAAATCACTCTTGATAGACAACAAAAACACACTTACTTGTGTAAGATTGCACTAAACATTTACAACGTTATCGCATGATTTCAATTTACAGATCACTCTTTGACACTTCAAAAATTACACCTCTTTTGTTAGGTACAATCCTTTATATCCTTGAAGCGATTGTACATCCTTTTCGACGTATTGTAAACTTAATATTTGGGTTTTTAGCTGTCGACATCTTTCGGTGACTTTCTTTTAGTCATTTTTCGAACTAACAACAAACTTTACCAAACAATGAAACACTAAAAAAAATCCTGTTTAGTTTTTAAATTGTTTGGACAACGAGTCGTTTTAACGCATTGTCCAAGCAATTTTGTTAGGGTTAGGAAAGGATCCATGTGAAAATTTCACTTGTGACGTCATTTGTAAATGGTTACATTGTGTCGTCACAGAAGAATCGTCCTTGGACTCGTGCCAACAGCTCTCACTACGAAACTCTAATGAACACGGAAGTCAGTTAACAGATGTTTTATTGATGCTATCAGGTTACATTTAGCGGCATGTTCCGTTCAACCAAAGCATGCCGAGATTCTCTGCAGCATCGAGAGGTAAGGGGACACCACACGCCACACCATTGTTTACATAAATGATTTTCACAAATGTCTCAAGAGCTATACAATTTGATACTAAAGTTACATTATCAGAGACACAGTTTTCATCCAGACATCTTCTTGTTACGTCTAAGGTGACGCTATTCGATTGATTCAAATTACACATCAAGTATATTTGTATAGCAGTATCAAACACCAGAAGTGGTAAAACGCCAACTTCAACATATATTGCAAGTTTCTTACGTAATTCCATTGGTGACATTGCTGTATCTTATCTTGCTCCACCCTTACTTCCCGTTATATAGTAGTCCCCCCGTTAGCGTGGTTCTGGTCGAGCGTACCCAAGGGCTGCTGCAAATACAATCACACTCATCTTGTCCATCAGGATACACTAAATCTTTTTCTTCATCTTTGACGAAGTAATTTCCATTTGGAAACTGTTTTAGAAATTTGCAGTAAGACGATTCCTTTTTATGAATAGCTAAAGGATCTTGTCCAGGTGTCCACTTACATAGCCTCACCTCGCAATAAGTACACATGACACAGTCCACGGCTTCGAACATGATATCAACCTCATCTTGACATCTAAAAAATCCGGCTTCGGCCATTTTCCTCGATTCTAAGGAGCCCGTGTACTTCCATTTTCCTTCCATTAAGCCTCAATCCCCCCCCCCTTCAAAGATTTTCTCTCTCCAATCAGTTATGTACAAATTATTAGACACAAAACGTGTAGGAACACGTCACCACCCTGCCTTATATACCTTTTATACACGTGTGGTAGCGCTACTGTCGTCGTCACATTAGGTTGTGCCTATGATGTCAATAAACAATTGTTTACTGTTGCCAATAGAGACCAAAACCGAAACCGACGCCATCTTGGATCGTGACGTCACTTCCGGTTGGTCACGTGACTTGTGACGTCACTTCCTTGCTAGTACGACACTCTTCTCACTTTCCATGAAATAAAATTTAATCTGCTAATATAATACGCAACACCAGGAATCAATCATCACACCAAACAGCAGCATCAGCATCAGAAGCAGCCCAATAACGTTTTTTCATGGCTACAATTTAAAGTAATTTTTTTTTCATTCTTCGTGCGCATGCTATTGCATTGCTACGGTGCATGCTTGGTGCACATGTTATGTATTTCCAACTTTCGACTAAACAGTAGAGTGGGCGCATGGCCCTGGGCCGAGGCCCCAATAAAGTATACCTGACTCTCTTCTAATCAGTTGCTTGTTGATTGGTAAAATGAAAGAATCCGTGTTTCGGCTAAACGTGTATAGTTTTAAACCAAACTAAGCAGGCCTCGAAATTGGCAGTTATTAACGATAGAATGCCTTATTTATTTCGCAACTGCAGGTTTTCAGAGCTGAGCGGCATTCATTCAAAGTAAGCAGCAACAATTGTTGCGTGTGTGACCATTGTTACGCGGTAAATAACAAAAATTACAATTGCAACAATTGTTACTCCAATGTGCCCTCCTTTGTAGTTAAAGATAACACACATGAATTGTTTCAAAGTTGGCGGAAACAATCACGAAGATTAACACACCGCAGACGCTTGCATACTGATTGCTAACTTACTCAGTGATAGGATTTTTTAAAGAATTTATTAAAACACAAGTATGCTACTTTTGGGGGGCTGCGCCAAAATCTCGACGAAATGTCCAGTTAACCTTTAACTGCATGAATTAATTTCTGATACTTTTTTAACGATTATATGGGTCAGTCGTGGGATTCAAACCAGCATTCACTTTGTTTGGAGACGAGGATGCTGACTGATTGGCTAATGCTGCTCGTTTTGCTCGGATTCCTGGGGCCCCCTCACAAAGTTCTTTCACGTTCAGTTAACTGTTGCCATCTGGCAACACCAAGTCCAAACATGAGAGGGTTGTGGCAATGTAGGGGAGAAGAGGAGAGGAAGAGGGGGAGGGGAAAATAGGAGGGGAGGAGAGGGGAGATGTTGGAGGGGGAAGAAAGGAGGGAAAGAAAGGAGGTGAAGGAGAAGAGGGACGGGATGAGGAGATCACACTATTTGCTTACTGAATGCGCCCATCAAGCAGAAGGGGAATGCGGACAGGTGCCGGGAGGGGGCGGAGTGTTTTTTTTTGGGAGGAGACGTTAATAAATTTATAACCAAACACCAGGGTTACTAAGGAGAAAGGCGGGGAGGTACTGACCCTACACTGCTGGAGGCTGATCAAGGGGGCCCGGGAGGGAGCTGGGATGTGTAGGTTGTGGGTGAAAAATTGAAGAAGCCAGGATACCCTGTAGGGACTGCAGTGTGGTGGGGGGTGGCAGGGTGTTGGGGTTGGGAGAGACCAAACCCTGGGGGAAGG
>JAHWFP010015715.1:11736-24556 GCA_023313725.1 Lithobius niger | reverse complement strand
TGTGCGTATTCAATTTGTGAAATGACATTTTTGGAAGATAATAGATTTCGAAATTAACTAGACATAGAAGCTTCTAAGTTTATGTCCGCCCTTGTTCCCCCCCCCCCCCCCCCATGCCTTCGAGAATGGAAGTGCCTCGGAAATGTGCTAGTCTCTTATCGATTGTGGCATGTGAACGATCCTAGGTATATCCTAACAAAATTGTCCCTCTCTATCCGCAGATAACTTCAGCAGTTAAAGAGAATATTAATTCGACTATTTCTGCTTTTTTTCCCTTTAATTGTGGCTACTCATTTTTAACTGTCTCATGGCAGATAAAAAAGTTTGCGCAGGTCCGCAAAATTGCATTCCCAGAAAAAAAGATGTGGGGGGTCAGGACAGAGTGACATACTTTTTCAGGCGGGTACGAGTAGGTGTAACAAAATGTGACATGGGGGAGGGAGTGGGTCAAAATTGGCCAGAAAAAGCGTGACATACTTTATGAATGGTCCTTGTGGAACGTGATGAAATTCCGAAAATGTCAATTCCCAAATTAAATACGCAAATTTCCACAAACTAGACACTTACTCCTATGTCCAGTAAATTTTCAACTAACTGTTGTCATCATCAATTACCGGCGATTTCGAAAACAGCGCTTGTAAACAACGTTGAAGCAAGATGGGATCAGGGACTAAATCAACCTTTAAAAGCTTGATGATGACAACAGTTAGTTGTCGAAAATTTGCTGGACATAGGAGTAAGTGTCTTGGAAGTGTGCGTATTCAATTTGTGAAATGACATTTTTGGAAGATAATAGATTACGAAGTTAACTAGATATAGCAACTTATGTCTTCGTGTCCTACGTGGGGCCCAAGCAGTAGTTGCGGCTATTAATACCTCCGATAAAACTTTGCCTTCGTGCTGCTTCGAAGGCAAAAGCATTATCAAAGATATTAGTAGCCACAACTATTGTTTTAGAGTTTCCATACGTGAAGCTGGAGCATCCCTGCATTTCGCTTCTTGTATCTCAATAAGGTTTTCTCGAAACAGTTCTACCAGACCCACGTACTACGCTGCTGCTAGCCACAGGGCTGCTATCAGTATGAATTGACCCTTGGACTATCAGATATTGTTTAGTACTCTTTGGAGATAGTCCCGTCCAATCCATGCTCAATACATCCGTTGCCCAGGCTCTTGTGGTCTAGTAACAGTGCTATGAAATGGTCAGTTTTCTGTTGTAGAATGTCGCGAACAGGTCCACTATTGGTCCTCCCCACCTCTGCTGCAGTTCCCATTCCGTTGGGGATGTTAGATGGCATCTCGACAATTGGTCCGCCAAAACGTTCCTCTTCCCTTGGATGTGCCAAAGGACGAGGGTGATGCTATGAGCCAGACACGTCTGGAAGATGGCAGAGGCTTCTGAGTGTCTCCACTCCCCATTTTGATCTATGCAACAACTGTGGCGTTGTCGTACATCCCCCCCCCCCACCGCTTGTCCTCATTTTCCCTTTCACCTGATCAAACATCTTCATGATCGCTCTTAGCTTCAAGTTATTGATGTGTAGTTTGGTTTCCAATGTTGTCCACTTCTTTGCAGCTAGGTCTCCCAGATGTGATCCCCACCCTTGCATCGACACATCTGTGAAGATCCGACTATGGGTTGGTGTCTGATTGTAGATAGGTACTCCTTCCGACAGGTTCTCCTATAGTGGTGTACCGATACCATAATGCCGATTCCGGTACCGGTTCCGTACGGTTCCGAAACAGATTACCCAATGCCAGTGCCACAGCGAATGGGAAAAAATTAATAATAACGAATTAATTGTGTTCAGGGAGTCCAGGGTTTTGCTGTGGCAATATTTTATAAATTTACATACATTTTTAAACAACAATTTTGGCATACAAATTTGTATAATTAAAATTAAGAATTTAACTTGATTATAAATTAGATTAAAATTTAAAAAAAATAGTTAAAATAACGTGTAACCATTTTTTTTAGATAATGTATAAAGTTTACTTTTTTTTAAATTTAATTTAAAAACAAATTTAAATTAAATTAAAAAACTTAAGTTAAAAAAATAGTTTAAAATAACCAGAGAGTTGACACGTTTTTTTTTTAATTCTGCCCTGGACCTGCATTTTTAAATAGGATTTTTGCTTCTTGGATTGGTCCAAGCCCTTAGTGAAGCTGATATGATTAAAAAATTTTGTTTTCTGGATGTATTACAATTAATTATTTTTTAAACTTAAATTAAAATCAAAAAAATAAAGGCTAAATACGAGCAGGCTTGAAGATTTTTCGCAGTACGGATCTTTAACAGTCTTAGCAAAGCTTTGCATACATGAAGATGTTCGCAGCTCGAATTTATTTCAGGCACTGTTGACTGCAATCGAACACACCATTCAGAATCACAATGGCGTTTGCTGTGAAACTCGTGTGAAACCTAAGCAAAATAACTAACTAACTTAAATGAACAAAATCCAAGAGCCCGAAGGGCATTACAGGAAAATAGGAAGCAACTTAATGATAATAAAGTTCTGACATCCTTAAACAAACAGGAATCCACTGTAACGTATTCTGCTTAGTATATTTCCATCTTAGATTCGAATTTAGGGTAATATGATGCAAACTACTCAACAAAAGTTGGTGTCAACAGCTAAGTGCCCCAATAAAAACGCGCGAAAACGTGTTAGTTATTCATCAAGCACAGTTTTTCGATGATTTAAGCAACTGAAATTAATTTTCTGCTCAAGATCTCTAAAATATTCTTTCCAACTATCACATACTCCTGGAAAAGTGAAAATAGATGATAATATCAAGTGATTTAGTGGTCTACGCCAATTTTTGAAAAGTACTCAGTATCGGCCAACCAACATAGTGGTTCCGGTACCGGTTCCGATACCACGGAACCGTACTCAGAACCGGAATCGGTATCGGTACACCACTAATGCTCAGCTACCATGCTGCGGGAGATTGTGCAGAGGGACGTCTCATGAGGATGCGATCATCCAATTGTCTTTTTCGAAACCAATGCAGGCTCCTCACCCTCCAAGTTCCCATCGGGACGACCTTAGCCATCGAGTCTATTTTCCCAAGTAATCTCGCTGTCGTCAATTTGCATGGCAACAGCTCTAGGATCGCCTCTTTTAGATCCCCGAAGCATTCCTTTGAGGGTTTCACTATGAAGTCTTCCATCCAGGAAGGTGAAGCATCAACACGGGGTCAACCTGAATTTTTCCTCATTGATCCCCCAGCCTAGGTTTTGCAGCAGCAGTTTTGTGGATTCCCTCTGCGATTTGAGTGCTCTTCTGGACATGTTCCAGATAATCCAGTCGTCCAGGTAGCCATGTACCGTTATACTGTTCTTGTGCAGGTGTCCCAACACTGGTTTTGGCACAGATGTGAATACATGAGGTGCTGTGGATAATCCAAAGGGGAGTACTGTGCAATGATACGGCTTCCCCTTGACCATGAACCTGAAGAATTTGAACGGTGCTGGGAGGAGGGACACATGAAGGTATGCATCCTCTAGGTCCAGTGAGAAAGCATATTCCATCCTCTTCATTGATTCTCTCATGGATGCCAGCGTTTCCATCTTGAAATGTTCTTTTGCGATGGATATGTTCTGGAACTTGTGATTGAAGAGGAGGTGTGAGCAGCCTACCTTCTTCGGGATCACACTAGCGGAGTTGAAGAACCTTGGGGTTTCCACAGGTGCTGGTAAAATTGCTCCCTTTGTTGGGAGAATCTCTGCCTCTGCTTCTAACAGTCCGTCTGACTTGTTTAAGAGAGCGGTTGGAATTTCTTTTGCGAGAGGAGTCTTCCTTGAGAACTGTAGTATGTAGTCTTTTCCGACAAGACGAATACGTCACTTGTGACATATTCCCAGGCTTCTTAAGTGTGGAATCTTAGCCCCCCCCCCCCCACCCCACCTGTGGCGAAGGGTGCGCACTGAGGCTAAGGCACGTAATTGTGTTCTTCCCTTTCCTCTCACTCCTCTTTCCTTTGCATGAGAGGAGTAAGTGGCCTTGGGTTGTACCTCCTGCTCTACTTTTCATTGACCGTTTGCTCTTCAGGATCCGATCGATTTCTGCGATTCTTGAAAGGGTGTCATGTTAAAGGGCTTTCTCACATACGCACTTTTGGTTTTCACTTGTGTGCTTTTTTTTTTGATGTCACCTTGACGTCTATAAGTTCCAGAGCTATAGACAGTTCCCTGTTGAAAAGTTTATCGGAAGGAGACTTTTCCTGTGGTGTCCTTAGCGATGGATGGTGCTCCGATCAGGTACGCAGCTTTCCTTCTCAGCACCAAATTGGCCACGGTGCGAACTCGCCATTCCATTGCTTCTGTCTGGTACGTTGAGGCCGGTTTCAACAGGATGAGGCATTGGTCCAGGTACATCTGGTCCTGTGATCCCATAAGGGTTCTTACGAAGAACTGGAGTGCGGCAATAGCCGCTAATGCCGCATAAGAGGTGGCTCTGACGCTAATGCAAAGGAGCCTTTCTTCCGTCTTTTATTGTTTCATTGTAATCGTACTGCTGCTGTTCAAGGGAGGCAGGAGTCTGGTTCCACGAGTGCTTCATCCGGTAACCCTTCCTCTTCTTTGAATGTTTGTTACCGGACTATGTGTTCCCCTCCTTCGTGGTCAAGTGAGTTCATTGCCTACTACGATCAGTTTTTCTCCAACCTTTGCCAAGCTGTGCTCGGAAGAGGTCCCATGACTGTAGCGGCGGTGGCCGGAGGCTTGTCGGATGACGTGCATCCTCCACGTTGGCAAATGTT
This sequence comes from Lithobius niger, assembly GCA_023313725.1. Lineage (NCBI taxonomy): Eukaryota > Metazoa > Arthropoda > Chilopoda > Lithobiomorpha > Lithobiidae > Lithobius > Lithobius niger. Next base: position 19,791 of record JAHWFP010015715.1, on the reverse strand, counting down.
GATAGTGGTGGGCCATCTTGGTTTCCCGGCGACTATATCGGTCTGTAGGCAGGTAGTACTTGACTATTCTAACCACGTTTTCAGATTTCTTTTTGCCTGAGGTTTCGGCTCCTTTGCTTTGTTCTCGGTCTGACGTGAAGCTGTCCAAATCGTGATCCTTCTAGTCACTGGACAATGTAGACTCCCTAGGCTGTACTCTCCCTCTTTCTGCGAGAGGTTGAGTGCTTTTTCTGGGATCTTGGATCTTCTTTGTGAGTAAGATCGGGAATGGGAGTAGCTCTTCCACTCCTGGGAAGCTAACCTCTTCTCGAGAGTTTGAATCAGTCCTTTTTGGGGAGTTGCCTTGTTCCGTGTTTCTAGGTCTCCGATCATCAGGGTATCGATATCTTGGTGTTCTCCTTGGAATTCGGTACACATCCTTTGAAAACAATGGGGACCGGCGATTGACCCCTTTCGGACTTTGTTCCATTGTCGTCTTTTGGTGCATTTCTGTCCCCCCTTGTTCGCTGACAACTGTCAAGTGGTGACTAGCATCTGGGTATTGAAGACTGGCGACTGTCTTTACGAGATCTGCGAATCTCCCTTGGCAACCCGTCTTTAAAGGGTTGTCTACTGCGTCTGGGAGACCGGTACCCGTCCTTTGACGACTGCCTCCTGTCCACTGTTGCTGAATGAGTACCTCCACTAATCTGATGATGGGACTTTCTTCCGGCCTGGTCTTAAATTGTTGACTGGCGACTGACATCTAGAGTCGGATGACTGTCGCAGTTTTTCCCAGTGATGATGCCCTTTTTGGAAACTGGCTCTCCCTAAAGGTTTTCTCCCTTTGATTCTTGTGTGCTTTTAGTTTCCTTTCCGAAGACTGCAGGTTTACACCTCTGATTGGCTCCGATGTGGGGTTGGGAACGTCTACTTCTTGCCGCTCGACCCCATTTCCTGATCTTTCTTTATAAAAATTATAAGTCCAAGTGGCCGGCAACTGGAGATTGTTTTTTCCTTGAGGCACTGATGCTTTAATTTTCCCTCCCAAATTGGTGGCAATCAGGCTTTCTGCATTACAAATCAATTTCTTTAACCCATCAAACATCAATTTCGTGTTGGCTTGCATCGTGATGAAGGCTGGCATCGCTGAGAAGGAAGGGAGTTCCACGTGATCGAATGCGATTCTACTGAAAATTTTTCGTTAAAACTCAGTAAAAAAAAAAACACTCACTTTCATTTAATAGGCACCACAATGTTTAGCTAATTTTCGACAGCTTTACAGCTATCTTTGCCAGGCTTCAAAGAATTGTTCTTGGCTCTACTCACATCCCTGCTCTCAAATTCACAAACAATCAAATTTGGTGGAAATCGCTGCCTCCAGTGTTAGTAGTACCGACTCCTAAAACAGGATCGGTCTCGGTGAAGCCTTACAAAACATGAATAGAATTGCTACTACGAGAATTTCAACACACAATCTCATAACTACCGGAAATATAATCATTCCGCAAAATTTCGGTAGCTTATAAATTCCACTATCGTCATCGGGCGTTTTTGAAACACGTAAGTCTTCCTGGTTTACATCTTTGCTCTTGTTTTTCTAAACCGGCAGTTGACACTGCCGTAACTTACTCGATCCATCTGGCCTATTCCATCGTCCGTAAAGCCTCTCATGAAGGTCCTGCCTCACTAAGTATTTGATTGTTGGAGCTGACAGCCCATGAATAGTCATCAACAATTTGTTTCTCTGCCACGTGCGCTTGTATAGCAATAGACCCGAGTCCCCGAGATGTAAATCTTTTGAGTAATTTAACATGAGGAGTGTCCCTAGTTTTCTCCCAATCGATGTCTTGACCAGCACTTGTGGTGTCAGTATGACTTTTTTCCTTTATAATGCATGCAAGATGTTTGTCCCTTGCCGAATTCGATCGAAACAACGTTTTTGACTGACGGCCGGTCTTCCAATTTTGGTCGGCCGACGACTTTTGGTCCCTTGTCGACTCTGTCGATCCATTGGTGACCTATGTTCCCTTGGTGACGCACAGTCCAATGGCGACTGATGGACCCTTGGTGATTGCCGCCCACTTGCCTGCTGACGCTCTCTTGGCGACCGACGGTCCCTTGAAGACTGGCGACCTTGTGGAGACTGACGGCCCCTCTGCAACTGACATTATTCCGACAGTTGATGTCTCGTTGGCGACTGCCGAACTCCTGGCAACTGGGTGCTTTTGGCGACTGCCGGTCCCTCGGTGACTGGTCTTCCTGCGACCCTGATTGTCGTTGTCCCAGCTGTTCGAGGACAGGTGCCTTGTGTTTGCAGACTTCCTCCGACAAAGCTGGAAACCTCTGGTTATCTTGAAGCTTGCAGCTTGGGATTCGCTGGCTGCAGCATAGGCCACTTTCCAAGTGGTGCAAAAATTTCATCTTCCAGGTGCGGAAAGGGTAGTGTTAGCAGACTTCCCCCAAAATCAGAAAATCCTGACAGAAACTCTGATGGCGTGACGTCGTCAAGCGCCGACGACTCACGCGCCCTGTACCCGGTCGCGCAGGCGGTAGTGATCATGCCGCCGCCCGGGGCTGATGGCCGAAGGTGACTTGGGTCCTCCACGAGAAGCCGTTCCGATGGCGCGAGTATTGCTTCAAACTTTCCTTCGATGTTGGCAGCAATCCGGTACTCGGATCCAGCAATGCATTCGGTTATCCCTTCGAACATGGATTTCATCGTGTTCTGCATTTCTTTAATAGCATCTAACGTGGAAACAGATTGGATCCGACGACGACCGACGATGTGATACAAGGGATCGAAGTGGCCGAACCGCTAAATTTCCGATTCATAACACTAGCGGGTAAGAAGTCGTCTTTGTCTAATCCTTCTCGCAATAATCTTTAGTCGAGGAAGCCAGATTTGCCCCCTTCTTCGAGTATCCTACGTCTGCGAGCTCCCGTCTGGTCAGACTTCCTCCAAGAACGGCGAAATCCCTCGACAGATTTCACAAGGATTCTCGGAAAAATCACAATCACGGCATCTTCTGCATTCAGGATGTCGATCTCCAGGGGAGAGCCGATGTCTGAAAGTACCGTAAAGTGCTGGTTTACCCATCCTATGAAATAACGGCCTTGCACAAAGACACACAAGTATAAACTAATTTTTGAGCAATCAAGAGGTACGTCCGTACGCGTGCCTGCCCACGAAAAAGTGACGAACAGCCGAATAGCGCTGGGATCGCTCACGCGATAGTGCCTGGGCGCAGACTGCGGGCAGTGAATGAGCATATATCTCACGATAAGGCCATGAATACAAAAATTGTCGGTTCTCGGGCCCTGCCTGGTGACTTTTATTTCAGCAAAATAAAAAAAGTGACCCGCAAAAGGTTACTTAAGAGAAATTTCTGAGAGCAATGAGCTTTCTTGAATAAACATTATCCAGCAAGCATTAGGTTTAGTCGCAGTTTGAAACAGTTCAGAAATTTACTATCCCAGATAAACTTGACGCACAAGCTCAGACCACAGGAATCCTCACCAGGTTTTTGTGTATTTTCAACAGACACTATTTTCGTCTGTCTTCAGCAGGCACTAACAGTTTTGAGGACTTGTTACTGTTATGTATAGCCTATACATGTTTATTAAATAAGTTGCCTGCCACCGGAGGGCTCCTTTGACACCACACACAATGCGGTCGACAACCACTAGCCCACTTGTGTTGCTGTTATTTATCTAAACGTAAGTTAAACAACAACCAATCTGATCTAGGAACCGAAACGTCGTGATTTCGTTTTTCCCCAGCACTTGATGGCTACTCTGTATATATATATATTTTTAAAAACAACAATAACATTCAAAGTCAAAAAATGCTCACTTTCACTAGAGATCAAAATAGACACACTTGATACTTCCACTAAAGTAATAGACATCAAAATAGACACACTTGATGGCTATGCTGCATATACTTTTAAACACAACAATAATAACATTCAAAGTCAAAAAATACTCACTTCCACTAAATAGACACTAAAATATCTAGCTAATTTTCAACAGCCAAACAGCTATCTTCATCACGCTTCATCAGGCTTCAAAGGAATCGTTCTTGTCCCTACTCACATCACTGCTCTGAAATTCACCAGTATTCAAATTTGGGGGACATCGTTGCCTTCAGTATTTGTAGCACCAATCCGTTGCATTCTCTACACGAGTCCCCACTTCTTATAAGTAGACTAGACAGTTCTCCACTTATTAGATTTGTGATTCGGGTTTAATAGACCTTGGCTGTTTATTAATGGAGTCATTATGCCCTCAGGGTAACTAACAGCTGTCGAAAATTAGCTTGACATTGTGGTGTCTAATAGGTGAAACTGACCATTTTTCGACTCTCACTTTAAATGACATTTTCTACGTCCCTGCACGACAGTCTTCCGGCATCAACCGGTGACCGCAGGTAACTTTCCCCTTTTGAGGTAATGGCAGAAGTACTGGCACAATAAAGGCATGAACACACTCGGGATGAACACGTACGCACGCTACCGGCTCAGTGAAAAGAGTAAACAATGACCGGTGCGGTGATTGCACCTGGGGCAAGCTGTCAGATAGGCCTACAAAACACTGGGTAGATTGGGGAGGAAAACAAGCTTAAAAAATACTTCTCAGTATTGTGAAATGCTAAAAGCGAATTTTCGACACGCAGATTTGACCGAAACTATGTGTGCTGTTTCAGTCCTCCTGTTACCATCAGGCCGTCCTCGTGCAAGTTCTATTTACATAACTGCCGCAGCCACATCAACACAGTCACCTCGCGTTCACTATTCAAATGCGGCAGTCGTCAAATGCGGCAGTTGTGTAAATAGAACTCGCACGACCTTCGAAAATTCGCTTTTAGCATTTCACAATACTGAGAATTATTTTGTAAACTTTTGGATTTGAGCGTCATTGAAGAAGTATTTTATGAAAACAAACTTTTGTAATGAAACAGCCAAAATAAAGAGTTGGGCCAAAGGGAAAAGACTTTCTCTCACACCAAATCGGACTATTTTGGTCAGTACTTTGCATTTAAGACAATGGTTAAAACTTTGCATTATGGATATCTGTGCCACAGACACGTCGGTAAAAATTATAGGCCTAGTCATTAGGATTTCAATAAAAATGTAATCAGTTGGCGGCTAAAAATTAAGAGCCAGTTACCACCTTGACCACTGGATTCTAACTTTTTCTTACTAGCCAACAATTCATGAAAAAATTCTCCATGCGCTCAATCTCATGTCTAGAATATCCACTATTCTGGAAAATTTCGATAGTCCACATCAGGTGTGCAGAATATGCCAGAACGCTAGAACGAGGTTCGCGGGAAATTTCAGAGAACTGTGGAAATTCACTAAAAAATGGCTTGCCTACATGGTGAAAGGTTGCAGAAATTAAAAAAAATCTGTATGAAAATTTTGTCCAGTAAGAATTGTATGCACCCCTGGTCCACACCAGCACCTATCTTCATCAAGCGTATTGACTATTTAACGAATTTAAAAGTTCCTGGCTCACATTTTGAATTCGTCAAATGTGCCTGATGATAATAACGAAAATTTCCAAAATAGTGCAAATTCTGGACATTTATGAGATTGAGGTTTGGAACTTTGATATATTTTTTCATGAATTTTTATTTTTATTTATTTTTATGAATTTAAATAATTTTAATGTCTTAAATCAGTCACCAGACAAAGATTTAAATTGAAACTAGGGATGTGCAGATGTAGCTTTTGTGCAGATGTACCGATACCGATTACTGTTAAAAGGGAATGCCGATAACTGCCGATATAACACTAAATAATGATTATTTTGCAAAAAATGAAAGTGTGATACAGTTTCTGCTGCCGATGTACTGCAAGAAAAAAACTTGTATTTGATGTAACCTCATAAAAATATTAAAGAAAATTTTAAAAATGTGTGGTACAAAGGTTTTTTTCCTGCAGCAATTTTCCCCAGACCTTACTCCACAAAAAAGGCACATGTACCCAAACATTTTCTGCACAATTGTCAAGATGTGAAAATATTGATATTAATTAATCAACAGACGAGCACTTTATGATATATTAGTTCTAAAATACCAGCAAGCAGCAGTTTTCCTTATCTATTAGCCACATTTGTTGAAAAATGTAAGTTGAATGGGTTTTTTTTTTTATATATATATAACTTCAGAACGGGTGGAGCTATTAACTTCTGGTTTGAGCCATTGGAAAGCTGGTGAAAAAAGGGTTAAAATGGTGTACTTGAACGTGAAAATCGGACAATATTTAGCAAAGTTATCGTCGTTTTCGTAGGCATATAAAAAAAAGTGTGGCTTATATGTGATCCAATACGGTGTATCGGCACATCGGAGGTGTGCATCGGCGGTACCGATATATCGGAATCGCCTCAGATAACTGGCAATACCGATATGAATCCGATAATCGGCACGTCCCTAATTGAAACTTTCATAATTTTTTTTTTAATTCTCACTTCTCTCGTTAAACTACGTCAAACGGGAACACACCCAAAGGTAGGCGAGTTTGATGCCTTTGCTCTCTTTGAAGTGGCATCATGGCGTCACCAAACAGAAGTTGAAACTTCTTTTTCAAAAATTAGAAAATATAGGAGCTACACTTTTGCTGGATCCAAAAAAATGGTCCCGGTTTGCATTTTTTTCTTATAACCCTTTATAGCCTGGCGTCCCTTTAAAAGGACGACTACTGAACGGCAAAAAACTAAGTCCCAACGCGAGCTTTATGAGGAGTTCCCGGGGACCCTGAGTAAAGCGAGCAGCAACAGCCCAGTGGTCAGCGTCCTCGTCTGCAAACCAAGTGAATGCCGGATCGAATCCCGCGACCGACCCAACTATCATATGGGACTTAAAAAAAAATATCCAGTTTGGCATGGGCATTAAAGGGTTAAACTAGAAAAAAAAATTATCAAAATTTCGTTGCGCATTTTGTTGTGGACACTTCATACTCACCAGAAAGTTTTAAGTGGTTTAAACCAATCCATTATTCGTTATTTAACTTACCTTTGGTTGAAAATCACTAAATGGATTATCGGCCTTTATTTGTTGGGAAACTTTGAAAACGGGTTTCACCATCTCTCGCTGCACTTTTTTAAGCTTCAGTTTGTTTTCTTTATATTTCAAGAGCTGGAGCTTTCGCTGATCTAAAGCTGCTAGGAAAAAAAATGTAGTCTGACTGCAGTAAAGACATTCAAACAAATTCCGCAGAAACCTGTCTACCATGATAACCTAGGGTGGAAAAACTGATGTCGGTGTAGGAATTTTCTATTTTTACAGAAAATGCTTTCATTTTCAATTACCCACTATCAGTTAAGGCATTATTATACTAAACTTTCAGAATATGAATCTCGCAACAAAATAAACTCAGCGATGAGAATGCATTTTAAAAAAAATAAAAGGTAGGAAAAATTGTCACAGAGGAATTTAACGTAAATTGGTTTCAATTTTACTGAGTATTAGGGATGTGCCGATTATCGGATTCATATCGGTATTGCCAGTTATCGGAGACAATTCCGATATATCGGTACCGCCGATGTCCCGATACACCGTATTGGATCTAATACACGCCACACTTTTTTTCGATGCATACGGAAATGGCCATGACTTCGCTATTACTTCATTATTTATTGACCGATTTTGACGTTCAAATACACCATTTTAACCTTTTTTCGCCAGCTTTCCAATCGTGCAAACCACAAGTCGTTAGCTCCACCCGTTCTGAAGTTATGTATTAAAAACCATTTAACTTACAGTTTTAAACAAACGATGCCTGCGAATAGATAAGAAAAACTGCTGCTTACTGGTATTTTAGGACTAATATATCAGAAAGTGCTCGTCTGTTCATTAATTAACATCAACATTTTCACATATTTAGATTTTTACATCTTTACAATTTTGTATAAAATGTGTGGCTGCATGCACTTTTTTGTGGGGTAAAGTCTGGGGAAAAAGAGCAATGGCGAAACGAATACGGTTTCAGCAAGCGAAATAGCAGAATCGTCTCTACTGAACTATTCTCTACTGACGAGCCCAAACAAGGGCGAAACAGTCTGTCTAGA
>JAHWFP010015710.1:0-19594 GCA_023313725.1 Lithobius niger | reverse complement strand
GGGGGGTTCAAAATGCACTGACCAACTGTACGAAAAAGTCATTTTTTGACCTCCAAAGTGGCACTTTCAGCAGTCAAAATTTCTAAAAACGCCTCAGCTTCTGGGTAGCAAACCCTCAAAACCCCCATGAAGTGAGTGTTTACAAGGTGGTGAAGCTATTGTAGTACCATTTCTGCAAGTACAGCTTCTATAAAGAACTTTGTATAAAAGCCTTGGCACCTGGTTTCTTGGCTTCTTCGATCTTTTAGGTGCTAACTATGTTACGGATATGGGCATACAAGCAAACAGTGTGTTCATCATACTTATTGTATGAACCTGGACAAGAGATGGGTGTAAGGAACATTTTATAAAACATTTTTAATCCAGTTATGTCTTTTCATTAAAAACGAGGCATGTTGACTTACAACTAATCGTAAATTGTTGGTGTGAGAGCTACATACTTAGTTTGGCTACAACACTAATCTTGGCTACAGGAATCATCTGCAGACAGTCTCAATACGAAAAGTGCATTTTTTGGGGGGGGGGGTGAAGGGGGGATTGAGGCTTAATGGCGCGTCGACAACTTAGTCATTAGCGCCAACCTCAGTCACAGTGCAGTGGTCCGGGTTGCCACTGCACCACACATTACAGAGATGTTATTCAAATCCCTATTCTAAATCTTGTCATACATCTGTACCTCCTGCAAAAATTGAAAAACACCGGACAGGAGGACAGACTTATCGCCCAACTGACGCGCAACGTCATGCGGAAGACGGAAACGACGGCGAACACCATCAAGATGGCGACAATCAACAAGTAAGTGCAGGACTGTAAGTGGCCGTCGACACCAATAACATTCAGGAGGGTCAACCCCCCGCAAAACGAAACAGTGAGTAAGTCGGGTGTGACCAATGCGCAAACGGGCCAACACAACCTCCTCATGACGACTGCGGCGACACGCCGAGTGCCACTCCTCGACAGTGCCTTTAATAGCCCGTAATTTATTACCATCCTGTCTGTCCCACAAGGTTTGCCAAAAAGCGTGTAACCTCAGACGCAGAGTTGGAAAGGCGTCTGAGGGAACAAGGCTGAGATCCCTACCAAGAGGCCCCTTTCGCAGCAGAATCAGCTTGCTCATTCCCTGCTATCCCAACATGGCCCGGGATCCAGCAGAAAAGCACGGTTTTCCGCTGGCCAGGCAAGCGGGAAAGCAAAGCTTGAACACGTTGTGTCAAGGGGTTCCGAGGATTGTAATTCGCCAAGGACTCCACGGCACTCATGGAATCACTAAAGATAATGAAATGCGTGCCCTGAAGGTCAAGGATCCATTCCACCGCCAAACCAAGAGCCAAAAGCTCTGCAGAAAACACAGAATACCCTGATGGAAGGCGATGTGCAACCGCTACTCCCTTATACACACAAGTACAGGCCACACCAACGTCTGACTTCGACCCATCAGTAAACAGGCACTGATAACCAGCGTACTGAGAACACAGCCGCCGGAACTCCTGTAAGTACCGCGCAGGTAGAGTGGAACCCTTCGGGAGGGACGCCAGAGCGAAAATGAAACAGCCACTTGGGACAAGCCAAGGGGCAACTGGCATCCCCCCAAGCCTCAAGACGCAGGGTATTTCAAAGGCTAACTCCTGACAGGACTGCTGGAGCCTATTGCGGAAATCCCCCTTATCCACCCTGCGTCTACCGACTCGCAAGTCTGGCCCAAAAACCACGGATCAAGCAGGACTGGATTGCACAGCACGCAAACGCACAGCAAACTGAATGGCAAGCTGTCGCCGACGAATGGTCAAAGGTGGCTCCGAGGCCTCAGCATAGAGGCTGACCACTGGAGAAGTTCGAAATGCCCCAGTCGCCACACGCAGGCCACTGTGATGCACAGTGTCCAACATCTGGAGAGTTGAGTCACTAGCTGAACCATACACCATGCACGCATAATCAAGTTTGCTGCGGACAAGGGCTCGGTAGAGGCGCAACATGGCAGTGCGATCAGTGGGGTGAAGGGGTCACATTATTTTTGGACCTTGAGTCGGTGGGGGGAAGTCAACATTTTTTTCAGGGTCTCGAAGGGGGTGGTCATCGAAAATTTGTTGGTCACATTTCATTTCCTCCAGCCCACCCCCGGCCATAAATAATGATCGGTCCCTTAGTAGAGGTTTTACAATGTTTATTCTCTCCGCGCGCACCCCCCCCCCCTCCCCAACTCAACCCCCTCCCTAAGGCGACGCACGGTTTGATTGAGTAGTGCCCGAGGGACCATGCCGAGAAATGAAGCTCCTGAGTTGAATATTTTCATCAGTGAAGAACGAAAGTTAGAAGTTAGAAGCGATCAGATGCCGCGCTAGTTCTAACTGCAAGTTGAATGAAGTTGAATTGAAGATTTTCATTAGTAAGAAACTGTTAGCTGATCTGGTTGAACGAATACCGACCATGCTGATGTTTTTCTGACCTTGTATTCCGTGCCCCCTCCCATTAAGAGGTTGCCTCAGTATATATCGTCGGCTTACGAATCAAAGTTAAAGTTTGGAACTGAACGTTTCTTGCCAATCGGGTCACAAAACATGGGACAATTCAACCTTGCACAAAAAGTCTCTAATATCAACTTGCGTGTTGTGAATTTTACTTCAACGAATGCAAGCCCAACTGCATTTTTATTTTTATTTTTGGTTGGTTTGAGGCGGGGATTGCCCCCAGCCTCCTCCTTCTCCCCGTCAGTGATTCCGCCGCTGGTGCAGTCAATAATTAAAGGAAAAGGGAAAACTAAGCCCAGTGTTTCCGAAATTTTCATGTGCAGATTGCATTTTGTCGGTGAATGTTAGTTCCCAAAGTAAAATCATTAACACTATTTTCTTACACCCACGAAGGACAAAAGTGCACTACGCCAATATTTAACCCCACCAAGCCCTTTTCTTATCCAGACTGAATTATTAAAACTCAGTCTGCAAGTCATTACGTATTTCGAACGTGTCTACCCGTCTCTGTAATGTGTGGTGCAGTGGCAACCCGGACCACTGCACTTTGACTGAGGTAGGCGCTAATGAACAAGCTGTCGACGCGCCATTAAGCCTCATATTCGGACGGGGTTTCCCAGGAACGCAAAAGTGGACTCGTCGTCCTAAAGTGTCCAACAGCTAAAACGGACTTAATGTCGTAATTATTCGTCGTAACATTTTATCATTATCCAACCTGCCACATGAAATATGCATATTCGACACTTCTGCAACCAATACCTTAAAACTATCGTACTTTCGCAGCCATTTATGGCCTGGAGGAAGTAATCCATAAAGGAGCGTAGCAGAGAAGCCAACATTTTTCTGTCCAAATTTCATTGTCCAATACTGTACATCTTTGAGAAAGACAGTCGGAACCTCGTCGTTCTGAGCTTTAAACAGTTCAGAACGCTAATTGGGTCCGCGCATACACTTACTGACAAGCTGGATTCCTTGCTTGAAGCCCGACTACCTTGTGCCGAAGAGTTGGCCGCTTGAATAACTGACTGCTCCGACACAACCAGCGTAATTTTTTCCTTTTTTTTTGTTCCTTCTCCCTACAGAGCCATGGATTTCTTCAGCGATGTATTCCCACTAACAATCAAACACTTCGTGCGAGTTTATCCTGATGGTCGTGAAGTAAAAATAGCTATTGGTAAACTGATCGAGCTATATGTGGCTTTGTCGCCTGAGGAATGGCTAAATTTCGTGTCAAGAATTTATAGGAGGTCCCCCAACACACCCTTTGATTATACCACGGGCAGCTTCTCTGTAAAGCTTGCCACCAAAAACGTGGTTTTGTTAAGAGGGTATGTCGGTAGCCCTGTCCGAGTTTGATTTATTACACATGCGTTACAGCATCCCACACGTTTCACAAGCAATGGCATGCTGGGCACGGAGGATTTCGAACACCCCCCCCCCCTCCAAGTTCCAACTACTCCAACAACAACACCGACACATGTTTTCGAAACTGAAAAAAAAAAAAAACAGCAGACAAGCCAGTTGTTCCCAAACAGCGCAAGAGGTCGATTAAAGAAACGACAGCAACTTCCAAGTAAAAAGTTAAATTTGCCGAGCAGCCATCCATCGTCATTGATTTGGGCGACCAAGAAGTGCTCCCCCAGACCGCATGCAGCAAATGTGCACAAGAAGTCGCAGACGAAAAGTGTGACAGTGGTGTTGACAAGCGTGCCGACTGTCCAGGTTGCCAGCTCAATTCTTTATCTCAAAGGAGCCATGCGTGTATCCTCGAGCCTTCACTATAGAGCAGTGACATTTGCCGCGATATTGGCACCAGTATGGGTTTTGGAGGGCGTAACTACAAGGTGCACTACATAAAAATGGAGGGAAAAACAACGGAAGAGCGGATTTCTTAGGCTTAAAATAACTTTGTTTTCTCAACAACAAAAATCGCGCGTTTTAGGTCTAAGAAATCACTCTTCACAGCATCGGCTTCAGTATGACGCCATTTTGTTTTTTCTCTGAAGTGCCCCTTACAGCTAACCCATTAAGGCTCCAGCAATAATACTATATCACTGCCCTATTCAAAAGTAAACCTATATAATTTTTTTTTATCTCGTCCCACAGCTGGGTCAAATTTACAACAGTGGGGAGGGGGGAAAGGGGATACATCGTCACCACCATCTATTCCAAGCTGCCACACTTGTGACCCCGAAGCCAGTCCCCCCACAGAATTTTATAAAGATGCCAGATACACAATTACAAACTGTAGAAGGCGCTACATACAAAAATATAAGACGAATACAGCTGTTTATACGGTATCAATCCAACCGGTCGACCAAGAGTACCTTTCTGAGAACCGTCTCGATCCAGTCAGTTATTTAGACACGTTAATGACCTCAATTTTCGAGCGGTTGTTGGCTGGAATCCCTCCTAGAGATTTGATTGGAATTTCAATCTGTAACGAAGTCTTTGAAAACTCCCTCTACCTCCCCTATAATAACCAACAATTATTTGCGGTAGAAAATATTTTGTCTTTATTTCTGAAATTAGGGCTGGCAATGCTAACAGCCGTCATTCAAGAATGAGGCACTGCAGCTCGCTGATGGGACGATTGTTGGAGTTGCATTTTGAATATTTCAAATTACAAACTACCTATTTAGCCTTAAATTTAAATGAAATTACGTAAAGCTACGAAAAGGTTAATGCTAAATTAGGCGATTTAAACAAAATATATTGATAACAGAAAAGGGTGCCAGAAATATATCATTTGTGAAACATCGACATTCGCTCAATAGTGTTCTATTAGCTGGTGTCTCTACTCAGCTATAGTCCAGCATAATTGTGGTAAACACAAATAGTTTCTAGGTAAGATATCGCGTTGCACGAAATCTTTTATATTAGTCAAAAATTATAGGCGACGTGTGGTTGTTGTTTCAAAGCATCACACGTACCGGGGAAGGAGATGTCTTTTTAGTAAAAATTCTTAAAATTTGTGAAACAAGGAAACCATGTAAAGTCAGCAAAATTTTTTTGAATAAAAAAACAATCCATACCGAAAGCAGCACAAAGTAGTATGCATGATAAAATTACCAAACATGTTTGTTCAAGCATGCAGCAACTCGCGTGCTACAGCGTTGAAACGTCCCTGCAGCGGGGATGGATAAGGTATCCTTAAGCCAAGGCCGACTGGGGAAGAAATTGCGTGTCTCGCCTCCTGGCTCATTGTCGCCTTCCGGCTAATTACCAGAAAGGGGATTGCGTCTACAAGCCAAGGCTGACTGGGTACAAATTGCATGCCTCGACTCCTGGCTCAGTAACAGTTCAATCGCGTGCCGGAAAGGGAATGGCTTCTTCAAGCCAAGGCCGTCTGGGCTACAAATCGCATGTCTCATCTCCTGGCTCAAGGCCAGTTCATGCATGTGCCAGAAAGAAAATACTTTTATCGAGGCTTTGGTAAAAATAAGATTAGGTGATGTTGAATTAAGTGGCCTGGAGCCGGGAAACGAAACCCATATCCCCCCCCCCCCCCCCCCCGACGATCTTGTGACAAGGGATTGCATACAAAGATAAGTTACAACTTGGACACTCTTTATACGCTCCATTCAGTATATAAGATATTTTTTTATACGCTCCATTCAGTACACAACGGGAATCAGGTTGGATGAGGAAGGTTCATGATTCTTGCGCCACGTAGCACGCTTATAGTCCTGTATTGTAGTCAGAGGTATTATGGCTGCCAATCTAAACAAGAGGCGCATGTAGCTATTAGGTGGCCAGACTGTTGGAGTGATTTATGGTTACCATATCGTTTGTTTATGAACTGAGCCTTAAGAAAAACGCGTACTACATTCTGATCATTTTCTTGATTGTTTTAGATGTGGAATGTCTGTCAACAGCATAAGAGTTGTAGCATAAAAGCTCCTCGAGCGTATTTTTCAAGCCAAGGCCGGCTGGGGTAGAAATCGCGTGTCTCGCCTTCTGGCTTATTGGCAGTTTAGACGCACGGCAGAAGGGGGCTGGTTTTCTAAACGGCGAAGCCGTTTTTTGTTTAGGTAATTTGTTTATGAAATGAAGCCTGAAAAAACGCGTACTACATTCTGATCATTTGCTTGATCGTTTTAGATGTGGAATGTCTGTCAGCAGCATAAGAGTTGTAGCATGAAAGCTCCTCGAGCGTAGCGAGACGACGCGGAATGAGCGAGCGAAGCGAGCGGCTCCGCTAGTATATATATAAATATATATATGTAGGTATATATGTACCTCTTCTCCTCTTGAAGTAGGAAGGCTAAAAATATGAGTAGGTGTCAAAAGACAGGAAATTAATCCGGATTTCGCGTAGGCCTATTTTCGTAGTTCTAGGTAAACTTTTTCCCCTCGAAAAAAAGCGAAAAAACCCCTTTGGACCATTGTTGAAACAAATTTTTCGCAGTTGATTGTTAGATCGGAATATCAGGTGATATTCCTGCTGTGCGGATGGTCCACAATTGTTGCTCCACGTAAGAGGCGCGTGGTCCAGTATTGTTGTCGGTAGGATTACGGCTGGCAATGCTAACAGCCGTCATTCAACAATGAGGCACGTGCAGCTCGCTGATGGAACGACTGTTGGGGTTGCATTTTGGATATTTCAAATACAAACTACCTATTTAGCCTTAAATTCAAATGAAAATACGTAAATCTACGTAACGTTTAATGCGAAATTAGGCATATTTAAACAAAATATATTGATAACAAAAAAGGGTGTCAGAAATATTTCAACGTTTGCATTTGTAAACCATCGACATTCGATCAATAGTGTGCTATTAGCTGGTGCTCTACTCAGCAATAGTCCAACCTAATTGTGGTAAACACGAATAGTTTCTAGGTACGATTTCGCCTTGCATGAATTTGTATTAGTCAAACATTATGGGCGACATGTGGTTTCAAAGCATCACACGTAGCGGGGCAGGTCATGGCGTTTAAGTAAAACTTCTTTAAATTTGTGAAACAAGGAAACCCATGTAAAGTCTGTACAATTTATTGGAATAAAAAAACATGAGCGGCACAAAGGAGTATACTACATGCATGATAAAATTACCAAGCATGTTTAGTTCAAGCATGCAGCAACTCGCGTGCTACAGCATTGAAACGGCCTTGCAGCGCCGATGGATAAAGCTTCTTCAAACCAAGGCCGACCGGGAAGACATCGAGCGTCTCGCCTCCTGGCTCATTGTCAGTTTAGGTGCATACCAAAAAGGGGATGGCTTTTTCAAGCCAAGGCCGACTGGGTCCAAATCGCATGCGTCGCCTCCTGGCTCAATGATAGCTCAATCGCGTGCCAGAAAGGGAATGGCTTCTTCAAGCCAAGGCGGACTGGGGAAGAACTCGCGTGTCTCGCCTCCTGGCTCATTGTCAGTTTAGGTGCATGCCAAAAAGGGGATGAATTTTTCAAGCCAAGGCCGACTGGGTCCAAGTCGCATGCGTCGCCTCCTGGCTCAATGATAGCTCAATCGCGTGCCAGAAAGGGAATGGCTCCTTCAATGGGAATGGGGACTGGGCTACAAATCTCATCTCCTGGATCAAGGCAACTTCATACATGTGCCAGAAAGACAATGATTTTATCGAGGCTTTTGTTATCAGCGGTATTATGGCTAACAATCTGAACAAGAGGCGCATGTAGCTATTGGGTGGCCAGACCGTTGAAGTGATGTATGGTTACCATATCGTTTATTTGTGAATTGAAGCGTTAAGAAAAATGCGTCCTACATTCTGATCATTTTCTTGATTGTTTTAGATGTGGAATGTTTATCACCAACGATTAAGAGCTGGAGCTGGAGCTCCTCGAGTGTATTCTTTCAGCTAAGGCCGACTTGGGTATCGAAATCACGTGTCTCGCTTCCTGGTTCCTGACAGTTTAGGCGCATGGCAGGCGCAGGTGAAGGTTGTTTATGAACTAAAGCCTTACGAAAAACGCGCACTGCACTCATTTGCTTGATCGTTTTAGATGTGGAATGTCTGTCAACAGCATAAGAGTTGCAGCATGAAAGGTCCTCGAGCGCAGTGAGACGACGCGGAAAGAGCGAGCGAAGCGAGCGACTCCGCTAGTCTTAATCATTAAAAACTTAGGGACGGTTTGTTGGTTTGTCGGTTTATATGTACGTCTTCTTCTCCAGAAGTAGGAAGGCTAGAAATGTGAGAAAGGTCTCGAAAGACAGGAAATTACTCCGGATATCGTTTAGGCGTCTTTTCGTAGTTCTAGGTAAAAGTTTTCTCCTCGAAAAAAGCGAAAAACCTCCTTTGGACCATTGTTGAAACGAATTTTTCGAATTTGATTGCTAGCTTCGGAATGTAAAATGTTCCTGCTGAGAGGGCGGTCCATAATTGTTGCGCCATGTACGCGTCTCGTGGGCCAGTAGTGTTGTCAGCGGGAGAACGGCTGGCAGCCCGAATAGTTGTCATTCAAGAATGAGGCACGTGCAGCTCACTGATATTTCAAATTCAAACTGCCAATTTGGCCGTAAATTTAAAAGAAATTAAGTAAAGATACGAAAAGATTAACTACTAAATTAGGCCTACTTAACGAACTAACTATATTGCTGACAGAACAGGGTGTCAGAAATATTTCTATGTTTGTATTTGTAAAACGTCGACATTCGATCAGTATGCCATTACCTTGTGCTCTACTCAGCAGTCTAGCATAATTGTGGTAAACATGCATAACTTCTGGGTATGATTCGTGCTGCGTGTAGGCCTGACTTGCTTTAAAATAAGTGAAACAAGAAAACCCTTGTAAAGGCTAGTACTAGCACAAATTACAAATCATGTGTGGCTACATTTATTCAGTCACGTTTCTGAGGAAATGTTTGCGCTGATTGAGTGAGCGAAGCGAACGAAATCAGCGTTTGTCATCAGAAACAGCACTTTTTCCTAAATACAGTTAGTAGGTAGCAGGCTAAATATTTGTTCATTAGTTAAAATGAATCTGGTAAATCTTATTAAATGTGGCGAATGAGTATAAACAAAGAGAAAAGAAAGAGTGCATAACGTTTGTTTATGAACTGAAACCGTATGTAAAAACACGTACTACACTGATCAGTTGCTTAATCATTTGATTATTTGTTTTTGGTGTGGAACTGTCCGTCTGCGCATAAGTGTTGCAACAAGAAATATCCTCGAGCGAAGCGAGACGCGGCCGAATGAGCGCGCGTCAGCGAGCGACTCGGCTAGTAATTAATTATTAATTTAGTTATACTTTTTAAAAAACCGTATGACATTAGAAGGAAAAATACAATTTGCATGGTACGGTAATCTTGTGAAGTAAAATCGGCCACAAAAAAAAAATGGCATTGCCTAAAATCGTCCACAAAACCTCTAAATCGTTCTTCACGTTAAATAGTTTTTTTTTTAAAGTAAAAAATGCCACTGGCTGATTTTTGTTTCTATTGCCTTAAAAAAATACATTACCTGTAAATTTTAGCATTCAGTTCCTCATATGTTGATTTTGCCTACAGGTGTTTCAGTTGTTTGTAGCCGACTACGTAGCTCGGTAAGCCAAGAGTGCGTGCGCCGACACACCCCTCCCCTACAAAAGTGCCAAAGTGCAAATGGTTGTCATTATTTTTACCTTCGATATGACCAAGGTGGTGACTCAGGAGGGGAGGTAGGGTGGGTGAAGGTAATGTATATTTTGTTAGGCAATAGAAACAAAAATTAGCCGGTGACACCTGGAATTTTTTACTTTCTAACTGGCGGTAAAAAAATATAGATTATCTGTAAATTTTAGCATTTACAGTAGACCTCGTGAAAGTTGGTGATGGGCACCACCTTGACGGGCACCCTTGGCTTAAGAGCTGGCTCCCCCAAAGAGTTTCAAACTACGTACTTTTTAAGGAAATTTGGTCTCTTTTGCAAAAAGTGGTGGCCCCGTTTATTAAAGGGTAGGTTTTTTTGTGAGGGTCTTGCTTCATTTATTAGTGCTTACGGGGTTTGACAACACATGTGGGTGTAATGATGGGTCCAGATGACGTAGTTCTTTGACTTGTGTGGTAATTTCCCTGAAGTTGTGTGATGTGAAAACTGATGTATTTCTCCGAGATGGCCGTCAGCTCATGTGCTGTGACATTGTTGTTGTTGGCGCAATTTGTGTTTCAGGTTTCGTTGGCGTTTACGATGATGGTTCTTGACACAAGTTGTGATCATTTTTGTGGAAGTAGAACGAAAGAGAGATCCAAAGGCGACTCTCATGACAGGCGGAAGGCTCAGAAGAGTCTTGGTGATGCTCTTGACTTTGCTTTTGAACCTTTCGTGATGACACGGAAGGGAGATCCAAAGGCGTCCCTGATGACAGGCGAAGGGCTCAGAAGAGTCTTGGTAGTGCTCTTGACTTTGCTTTTGAACCTTTCGTGATGACACGAAAGGGAGATTCGAAGGCGACCCTGATGACAGGCGGAGGGCTCAAAAGAGTCTTGGTGCTGCTCTTGACTTTGCTTTTGAACCTTTCGTGATGACACGAAAGGGAGATACGAAGGCGACCCTGATGACAGGCGGAGGGCTCAGAAGAGTCTTGGTTAGTGCTCTTGACTTTGCTTTTGAACCTTTCGTGATAGCACGAAAAGGGAGATCCCAAGGCGACCCTGATGACAGGCGGAGGGCTCAGCAGAGTCTTGGTGCTGCTCTTGACTTTGCTTTTGAACCTTTCGTGATAGCACGAAAGGGAGATCCCAAGGCGACCCTGATGACAGGCGGAGGGCTCAGAAGAGTCTTGGTGCTGCTCTTGACTTTGCTTTTGAATCTTTCGTGATAGCACGAAATGGAGATCCCAAGGCGACCCTGATGACAGGCGGAGGGCTCAGAAGAGTCTTGGTGCTGCTCTTGACTTTGCTTTTGAACCTTTCGTGATAGCACGAAAGGGAGATCCCAAGCCGACCCTGATGACAGGCAGAGGGCTCAGAAGAGTCTTGGTGCTGCTCTTGACTTTGCTTTTGAACCTTTCGTGATGACACGAAAGGGAGATCCGAGATGGTCTCCTTAACTGGTTGAGGTCTAGTTAAGTTCTTCCATGTCCTTGTTGAGTTATCCTTTAAGCGTTTTGTGGTAAAGCGAAAGGGAGTTCAATGCTGTCTTGGTGAGAGGTGAAGGCCACATGACGGTGCTGCTTATTTGTGTTGCTTGCTTTGAGTTTTTCGTGAAGGCCAAAATGACAGGTAATGGCCGCATGGAAGTCCTTGCTGACTTCCTTTGAGTCTTTCATAGAGTAGACCTTTCGCGTTTTTCATTAGTAAAAAGGTGTGTGGGAGACAGGTTTCTTTTTTTAAGACACACAAAAAGCGCCTTTACAGATTTTATTATAAAAACAAGCCGCAAGAGTGCTGGTGTTGGCACTATCTCATTTTGCACAAGGTTATAGTTTAAAGTACATACAACAACAAAAAATATATACTGAATGGCTGCAGCTAGGCATAAAGAAAGCCGGGCTTGAAAACTCGGTGCTTTTGGTGAAACTAAAAGTGAAGCTATAGAGAAACAACTTAAACACAAGACTTTAATAAAATGGTTACGAAACGTATTTGTCAAAATTTGCGCCTTTTGCTTTTGAAAAAGTGGCCGAATTTTTATGCTACGCGACGAAATATCAAGCTCCTATATTTTATGTTGTTTTAATAATAAAATGTTCACTCCCTCATTGAGTAAATGCCCACAAACAGCAAAAGGAAGACATGGAATTCCATGTCTTCCTTTTGCTGTTTGTGGGCATTTACTCAATCAGGGAGTGACCTTTTATTATTACAACCTACGTCGCCCGCAAAGTAAAGTTGTTGGATTTGTTGTTTCAAGTATTTAAGTATTTTAATCGAAGATTCTATGAAAATCTGAAGTGAGTGAATTATTCCAACACCAGCGCTGTGATTGCGGCTTGTTTCTACAGGGTGTTTAAAAAAAAACATTACACGGCTAATTTTTCTAAGTCCAACAACCATTCCCCGTCACTATAACCCTCATCTCTGATTTCAGTAAAGAAATCAAGAAAGTTATTCCTGACCTCAAGAAAGAAAGCTTTTCTTTGCATTTCAAATAAGAACGCAAAAAGTAATAAAAGCATGTGACAGCCGTGGGGGGAAGGGGGGGGGGCGCACAACAAACAATAAAAGCCCATATTTAGATTTTAAGCAAAAAGAAAAACGAAACATTTAATTAGCCATCACGCAAAACAGCTAAAATAAAGGTTTTTACAGTATTTGGATTCCAAATAAAAACGCAAAAGGAAAAAGCGCATGTGTCAACCCTAGTAGTTGATTGGGGGGGGGGGGGACCAAAACAAACAAGAAAAGCCCATAATTAGATTTCAAGTAAAAAGAAATAAAAACATTTATTTGGCCATCAAGCAAAATAGCTAAAATAAAGTATTTGGATTCCAAATAAAAACGCAAAAGGAAAAAGTGCATGTGTCAACCCTAGTTGTTGATTGGGGGGTGGGGGGACCAAAACAAACAAGAAAAGCCCATAATTAGATTTCAAGTAAAAATAAATAAAAACATTTATTTGGCCATCAAGCAAAATAGCTAAAATAAAGGTTTTTACAGTATTTGGATTCCAAATAAAAACGCAAAAGGAAAAAGCACATGTGGCAACCCTAGTTGTTGATTGGGGGATGGGCGAAAAACAAACAAGAAAAGCCCATAATTAGATTTCAAGTAAAAAGTAATAAAAACATTTATTTGGCCATCAAGCAAAACAGCTAAAATAAAGGCTTTTACAGTATTTGGATTCCAAAATAACAACACAAAAGGAAAAAAAAACGCATGTGGCAACCCTGGATGATGGGGGAAGCCACTTGTACGGCGGTAATACAACGTAGCTTCTGCTGCCTCTTATCCCTGATACCCTGGATAGAAATCGAATCGCCCAATCAGGGCAGTAGTCAGGCAATTTTATATACCCCCGCACTAGAATTAAATTGAATTGAGACCCCCCCCGACCCCACAAAAAAAAAAAGAAAATCCCATTCGCCACAATTAAAAAATACTTAACCGCAAATACAATTGCAAGTAAAATTGTAAGTGGAATTGCAAATTTAAAAAAAAAATTAAAGCAAATCCCTGTGAAACTGAATTTTATTTTAAACACACTTTTCTGTCGAGCGTAATGTAACCATACGTGAACTAGGAAAAAGGTCTATGCTTCACGACTGTGAGGCAGAGGATGGCGCTTCGTTGCCATTGAAATTGTATTTCTTTTTTAATACCGTTAAGCTTGTATTTTTTTAACATAACTAGTTTAATTTGTTTACCACTTTTTTTTAAAAATTAACAATCAGCACGATTTAATTTGCGACTACGTGTTCAACAATTTAACTCTGCTCCTGACACTGACGTTTGGAAATAATGTAACCATTTTATCGTGTTGGGCTTACAATTTTGTTGTTATCTGGCAAACAAATTTTAAACATAATCATTAACTGCTTCCAAACAGTAAGCTTTATACTTAAACGGGTCATTTTCACGTCGCTTAGGCCTACAGGAAATAGAAAGAATGCTCTTTCATTTGAAACCTTAACCTTTCTACGCTACATGGTTCTCTGGAACTGAACTTAGCACAAATTTGAAAACAAAAATCAACGCTATAATCCACTAGTAAAGGCCTCATTGTGTCTCGTGCTCTTCGACCCAGTAGGCAAAACCCCCGCATGTGCGGGGACTGCGGGGGTGCTGGTTACGGCCCCGCGCCCAATGTATACATACTGAATTCACAACTAGCCATTATTATTATTAGCTTCCTTCCATACCACTCGTTCTTTTTGTATTTCATAACGACATGCCACGCATGAACCGACACCAACGTATCAATATTATTAAATGGTATTACCAAAACGATATGATTTCAGCCACCTCCATGCCGGTCTACAGTGACATATTTGGTGGAGAAATTTGAAACCACAGGTTCTGTGGAAAATCTACATAAGGGCCATTCTGACCGTAAACGAACGGCACGAACGATTGAAAATGCCGCCGAAATCCACCACGCGTTGCTTGATGAACCAACGACGTCCCAGTGTCAGTTGGAACGGCAAACGGGTGTGTCACTGCCTTCAGTTAATAGGCTGATTAAGGACGTAGGCTTGAAGGTGTACCTTCCACAGCTTATCCACGCCTAAACGAAGATGATCCCGATCGATGCATTCAGTTCTGCGACGAATTCCTAGATGTCCTTGCCGATGATCCACAGAACGTGGAACGAATATTATACTCCGATGAAGCCAAGTTTCATCTGAATGGCTGAGTTAATCGTCACAACTGCATATTTTACAGTGACGACAACCCACACGTCACTATGGCGGCATTCACGCCGTCATCTGGCATCAATGTTTGGGGAGGTATATGGGCTGGGGGGGGGGGGGGTCATTGGACCATTCTTGATGGAACAATCAACGGTGGCAGTATATCGTCAGCTGCTAGAAGACAGGATTATGCCAGCTGTACGGGAAAAGTGTTCCGCAGATATTATTTTCCAACTAGATGGTGCATCACCGTCACCGCATTATGCAATACAGGAGCGAGACCTTCTTGATGACCAATTTCCCAACAGCATGATTGGTAGAAGAGGTGCGATGGAATGGCCCGCGCGTTTGTGCGATCTGACGCCTATGGACTTTAGTGTGTGGGGAATAGTACGGGATTTGGTGTACATTCAACCAGCCCAGGATATTGCAACACTGCAGGTTCTCATTACTGCTGCATTTGATACATTTACTCCTGACTTATGCAGGAGAATATGCTCAGATGTGGTGAGTGTATCGTTGGTGGAGGAGGGCAGTTCGAGCACCTTCGTTCGTGATTCAATCACCTGGAACATCTTTCTTTGTCTCTAAACCTTAATGATGGACTTAATTTACGTTATAACTGGTTTGAAACCAAATGTCAAACGTCAGCCTTCTAGAGGTTAGCCTATCTGGCCCTGCAACGAGACGAGGGACCGTGGCAAAGTCCTCAAACCCCCCCCCCACCCCCCAGGGCGCCACATGTGCTTTTTCTTTTGCTTTATTTTTATTTGAAATCTAGGAATTCCTCACAGAACTGAATGTGTCGATTGGGATCATCTTCGTCTAAGGCATGGATACGTTCCTTTTGCGAATTGTTATTTGAAATCCAAATACTGTAAATACATTTATTTTAGCTATTTTATTTGAAGGCCAAATAAATGCGTTATTGTTGCTTTCTATTTGAAATAAAAAAAAACTATGTGCTCATATTGTTTTTTTTGTTTTCCCCCCCCCCCCCCCTACAAACCAGGGTTGCCACATGCGTTTGTTCCTTTTGCGTTTTTATTTGGAATCCAAATACCATAAAAAAGCCTTTATTTTAGCTATTTTGCTTTATGGCCAAATAAATGCTTTGTTTTTTTTTTATTTAAAATCTCATTATCGGCTTTTTTTGTTGGGCGGCCCCCCCCCACACCAACCAGGGTGGTAACATGCTTCTGTTACCTTTTGCGTTTTTATATGAAAAGCAAATAAAAGCTTTCTTTCCTGAGATCAGGAATAACTTTCATGATTTCTTTACTGAAGCCATGGATAAGGGTTATAGCGACGGAGAATGGTTGTTGGACTTAGAAAAATTCGACGTGTAGCTTTTTTTTTTTTTTTGAAGGACCCTGTGTGGAAAGCTTATCTTTAAAGTCAAAGCAAAAGTTAAATCTTTGTATTAAAATTTGGTAAACTCCCCCCCCCCCTACCTTTAAATTCCAGGAGCCACCTGTTTGGCAACTGTGTAGTATATGAATCATCAGTTATTAACTTTCATTGGATTACTTGTAAACATGGAATACCAAAGATCACCATGAACAGTGATTACTTGTTAATATAAACTTGGATTACCGAGATGGCCAATCTAAGATTGTGTGGTGTATAACTATATACACACATCAGATTAATACTAGAAAAACAGCTAACCGGGTTACTACATGGATAATTACTGGATTACTGCACGGATTACCTCTGGATTACCACATATTTTATGAGTTTTCTGTATATAGGATTACCTGGGATACTGTAGACCTGAAGACTACCATGGAATAACGGGAGTACCGCCAGATTAATAGAATTACGCAATGATTACCAAAGAATACTGCAGATAACTCCTGGATAACCAAGCAATTGCTCGCCGGATTACCAAAGTTGATACCCCCTTGATGTGACTCTCCTGCGGATTGAATGAATACTCTTTTCACTCTGTTCACTCTTTGCATTTATTAACATAATTGCACCTTAGTCGTAAACCACTATTAATTTTTTTTAGAAAACATTGGTAAAGCTTATTAAAAAAGAAAAAGTGAAGTGTTTAAACTACAGTGGAACTGTTTTATTTTATTTTTATAAAAAGGTTACTAGGGTGGATCAAAAAAATGTTTGTTTTTTTTAAATTTCAAATCGTAATAGTGTGGAAAAGTTGGTCTTCGACCTCCTAATCACTATCCCAAAAGGAAAAATTTCTAAAATAAGTTTTTGAGGTGCCCACCTGGGCCTAAAGTTTAACATTAAAAGTCAATGGAAAAAAATCACTAATTCTACAAAAGTGATTTTTGACTAGTTTAAAATATTGCCTTTTACATTATTTCATTTTTTACTCTCAGAGATCACCAAATTGAAGCCCAAATTAAAAAATGCGAATTTTCGGCCATCAAAATAGGGCAAAAAGACATTTTTGTCGATTTTATGCCTTGAATAAAAACGAAGTTTCGGGACAAAATATTTAAAAAAAAATTTAATTCTGGCTTCTTTAATGGTCTCTGACAGTAACAACTTACATAATGTAAAAAACTGTTACTTTAAACTAGTCAAAAAAGATTTTTTCATAATTAGCGATTTTTCCCATTGGCTTTTAACGTTAAACTTTAGGCCCAGGTGGGCACCTCAAAAAAAATTATTTTAGAAATTTGTCCTTTTGGGATAGTGATTAGGACTTTTCCACACTATTACGATTTGAAATTTAAGAAAATTTTTGATCCAACCTATTGGATACAAGTTCAGTTTAACTCTATGAATTTCCATTGAATTTAACTTAGTGGCAATCTGCATTGGACAACGTGGACACAAGTTATTTTTGAGTAATAGAAACACTCTAATCCAGAGATTTATGCAATTTTAACATACGTTCTGACACAAATGAAGTGCCACAAATGGTACATTTATGAGCTTTCGCACCACTGTGGACGCGCTTGTTGTGAACCTGTAAATGATCTTTTCTCCGGTACGACTTTTGACAAACGTTGCACTTGTGCGGTTTCACACCAGCGTGTTGGAGGGCGTGTCTTTGCAAATGGTACCTACGCATAAACGAAGCGTCACAAAAATAACATCTGTAAGTACGTTCCCCACGGTGATTGAGTACGTGCCTTTGCAACTTGTCCTTGCGAGTGAATGATGCGTCACACAAATTGCATTTGTGAGATCTTTTTCCTCCGTGCGTAAGTACGTGCCTTTGCAATCTGTCCTTGCGTGTAAACGATGCGTCACAAAGATTGCATTTGTAAGACTTTTCTCCTCCGTGCGCACGAGCGTGCCTTTTCAAGTTGTTCTTACGAGCGAATGACGCGTCACACAAATTGCATTTGTAAGTATCTGCTCCTTCCAGTGCAACTGCGTACTTTTGTAACTTGTGATTACGAATAAACGACGCGACACAAAACTTGCTCTTGTACGAAGGTTCTCCTCCGTGCGTGAGTGAATGCCGTTTTAACTGGTAATTGTTAGCAAATGTAGCGCTGCAATTGTCACACTTGAAAGGTTTCTCGTTGGTATTTCCACCGCTACGATTTTTTCTCTTCCCAACTTCATCTGACTGGGCAGAAACTTTAGACTTACTTGGGCTCATACCTAACGATTGTTTCAGAAGCACGTGTTAATACCCTTTACCTCAGAAAATTAATTTATATTAAGGACATATAAGTTGCTTTCTTCACAGTGAATTGCAACTGTTTGGATCAGGGGCCTGACAGCCTATGTTATTTCTACGCTCGCCGCCGTGTGACTTTGGAGGGTCACGTGATCAACACATACCTTGGCAAAAGCGACGATCGGCGAACGAAAGAATACTGTAAAAATTCGATTTGTCCAGTTAACCTACAGCTTACAAAGCTTTATGACTTTAGCTGGCAATTTAAAATCGTACTAATTTCATGTACACAACGATCTGCGAAAATACAACTTATTTATTTGGCGGAAGATCATATAAAATTTATAGTTTTAAACATACAAAAAACATGTTCCTGTTTCTTATTGGTCAGTAAATTCCAGTCAAAGCATAACAAAAAGCGAAAAGAAAAAAAAAAAACAATAAACCGAACAGAAGTCTAATTCAGCAGTCGAAGCAATTTCCCTCCACTTCCCCCCGGCCCCTCCCCACAAAACTATTTTTTTTTTTTGTTTTGGCCGTAAACTTGAACAAAATCTTGGACCACAAAAAACGGCCGTGGGGATGACAAAACGGCTTAGGGGCAAAGTACAAAAGTAGCAAGCAGCGCCCCCCCCCAAAAAAAAAATAGGATTTTTTTTTTTTTTGGGGGGGGGGGGGTTCTTGCTACTTTGTACTTTGTTCCTGGGCCTTTTCGTTATATACCAGGGTCGTTCTTTTTTGTCCAAGATTTTGGACAAAACAAAAATTTAGTTTTTTTTTTTTGGTGGGGGTGGGGTGGGAATTGTTTGCTACTTTTTACTTTGCCCCTGGGCCGCTTTGTTTTGTAAGTACTATTTTTCCCCTTTTTTTTGGGGGGGGGGGGGAATTTTAAAAACTTTTTTTTTTTTCCCCGGGGTGGTTTTGTTGCCCCCCCCCCCACGCCTTTTTTCGTGTGCCCCTTGCACCCTGATTGCATCTAGAGTTTAAATAAAGTGCATTTTGGGAAGAGGGGACACGAGGTGGGGGGTGGGGGAGCATGTGCCCCTACGTGCCGACGCCCTTGAACTCATCCCTAATTAGTATTTTTAAAACCTTGGACGATACACCGATTTAGTGTTTTGTTCAAAAGGTAAAAAAAAAGTCCTCAAAATGTTTGCTTATTTGCCCCTTTTCTTCAAGTGTGCTTAACCTCCTGTGTGCGCACCCACTTCTCAAAGTGTGCTTACCTTCCTGATTGAGTTTATACTAGGGCCTACCACTGAAGCTTCAGAAAAGACAAAAATA